>JBAJNP010009638.1:0-17754 GCA_036877545.1 Yasuhikotakia modesta | reverse complement strand
TGTAGTTTTGCTGAACTGCAGGGCTGCTGGACTTTGATGTTTAATCTGAAAGAAGCAAATGGTCCATTCACAGCAGCACAGCAGGAGAGATCAGCGCACACACGCACACACACACACTATATCAGCCACTGACAATACAGGGATTAGACCAGCCTTGAGCCGATACGAGTGTGTGTGTGAGCTTATGTTTCTGTCACAGATAGCTGTACATGCTCTGAACAACTTCCTCTCTCTCTCTCCCTCTCTCTCTCTCTGGGTTAAAGTGTGGTAAATATGGGACATTTGGTCCCCAGCATGACTTACACAACACTCAGCAGACACACACACACGCATTTACAAACACACACATGCACTCACAGATCTGCACTCAATTGTTATGTGAAAACCACAACATTTAAATGCAGAGAACAAGAAACATCTAAACCTGTATCTATAATATCTGACTGATAACATCAGTGTCACAGATCAAATGCCTAAACTCATTACAACCTGATAAATCTATTTAAACAGGATATAATAAAGAGAAGACGAGGGAACGTGATCAGGAAACTGCACAAGCCAAATTTAAACCTGCGATGTGTCACAGCTCAATGTGTCAGAAAACATATGCTGACTGCTAAGCCACGGCCGTAACAGCAGTCAATGTTAATGTTAGTCTTAAATATAAACTGAAGTGTGGATCCTAAAGTTCTGGTCCAGTGCATCAGAACCGGACCGTCTGAGAAACAGCAGTAACAAATCCATCTGTGCAACAAGACATCTGCCTACACAACCTGACACCTCACACACACACACACTGGCCTGGGCACACAGCAGACTTCAGAACAGCTGTGTGGACTCACACTCATCAACAGGAACATTCACAGCACTGATTAACATGACGAGCCAAGAGCTGAAATACACAGAAACACTGAAAATACACACACACACACACACACACACACACACACACACACACAAAGAGAGTTTGATAGCTGAGGCTGAATTGCACATAGATTAAGTAATTTGTCATTAGCATCACTGATATGAAACTGGACGCTTTTGTTGTGTGGAAAATGTTGCCTGAATGTTCTTCAAAATCTTTCTATTTGTGTTCTGCAGTAGAAGGAAAGTTGCACAGGTTTGGAGCCGCGTGAGTAAATGATGGGTGATGTACGCCGTTAAAATCCATCTGTCTGTGTTTCTGCTATCGTCCCTCTGTGCATTCTTAAAAGACAGAGAACGAAATCTTTACTCCACTGGTGAAAACATCAGCGTTTTATGAACAAGACCTTTTCCTCTACAAACACAATTACATTTGACATCGCTTTCGAAAATCTGGTTTAATAAATACTTAGATAAAACGTTTGCTTCAATAAAACGTCTCCTCATGCAACTGTGTGTAGGTGATGTGTGTGTATTCATGGTCACTGGTCATGTGATTAAATATGCCAGGCTCCATGAGGTGACCCCCTCAAATAAACACAACTAAAACAGATTTTAGGTGTGACTGCTGCCTTCATCTTGTGTGTGTGTGATTTTAAACAATTTAAACAAGTGAAATTCATTTCATTCTGCATAAACTTTTTAATGAGGAAAAACGATGCCGTTCACCTTTAATGAGAATCCGGCTCATTTATGCTCACAAAGAGAAATTATCACCTGTGATAATGAACGACATAAAACAGATGTGATGCGACATCATCACTGAAAATAACCTGCAGTAGCTATGTCCTTAAAATACTGTTCAACTTAAAATATAAAACATGTAAAACACTTTTACAATGTCCTCAAGCAAAAAAAATTGTAAAAATTCTCACACTCAAAACAGAAGTTTAAACTACACAACGGACCGAAAACACTTCACTAAACGATTATTTTTTTTGCCCCGTTGGGAGCCTCGGCTTTGTCTCTGTCTTTTCTTCAGGAGATTTTTAGAGGCGCTGTGAATTACGTGGGACTTGAACAGACACGGCGCATGCGGCGCTAATGAGATCCCTCTGGAAGCCCTCAAACACCCTGTCGTACGTTATAATTACATTGCCAATACGTTAAATCGCGTGTTAGTGGTTTGTATGGGGTGTCGGAGCGCGGAGGGGAGATGGAAAGATGGATGGACAGAAAGACAGTCTGGAGAAGTAGGATGAGAAAAAAGGTGTAAAATTTTGATTTTGTCATGGGGAAACTGTACATGAGAGTGTGTGTGTGTCATGAGCTGTCGCCAGGCCCCTCTAGTGTGAACTAAGAGGAGCAGGTGCAGAAATGCAGCCCCAGTGTGTGTGTGTGTGTGTGTGTATGCAAATGAGTGTGAATGTGTGTCAATGATAGTGTGTGTGTGTGTGTGTGTGTGTGTGTGTTGAGACTGTCATATGGAGAGGCTGGGAGCGATGCAAAGCTATTGCCTTCTGGGTAATGAGGGGAAGAGGGGTGTAAAGACCCTGGAGGGATGAAACACACATGCACACACACACAGACATACACAAGGTGAACTGGTCAGGTCATACAAACTAGCTCCTGCTGAGTTAATGCGCTTCTTGTTAACTCCACCAACGCGGCCTTTTGGCTTTAAACACTGATACAGTTTAAACACCAGTCCTGTCTCAACCTGCCTGTGATGTTGTGACAGTCAAAGCTAACAAGAACCGCTCTCAGAACATTGCCTAACGTTTTCTAAAGGTTATGGAAAATAGTCTTGCAGTAATATTAGCATAGCATTTTCAACGCTATTTATTACATCAAAATGTAAACGTGTTTAAACGTTCTTAAACCAAGTAATAACGTTAATGCAAACTGAACAAACAGAACGTTCAAGAAACATTTTGAACATTTTCTTACTTAATGAAACATTAGGGAAACGTTCTCTTCAGGGAAACTTCTACAGCAACTTTGTCTGACAGACTAACTCCACAAGGAATCCTTCAAACATTGTTTTATACAGCTGCAGCACCACCTTCGTAAATGAGGATTAATTATCATAAGAAAAGATGAGTTTTGTAGGTACACAGAAGCACAAAGGTGTCCACAGATAATTGTGTTTGTGAGTCTGTGGACAGGAAAGAGTTTCTCCATCTCTAATTGCTGGTAAAAATAGTCGCCACATCTTTGAGATTCACCACATGGTATAAAAACTCCCTCTTCTACAGCTGTGAGAGAAAACATTCAGTCAGATAAAGAGAGAGACAGATTCTGCTGTGGAGACAAGCAGCGCTGGTCACCAGCATATGTTGTGTTGTGGATGCTGGTCTCCAGCACGACATGCAAATGTACATCATTGGTATTTTTGTCACTTTCATCCCAGAACAAGATCAGTTTTCTTAAGAAGTAAAATTGCATTTGACTTTTTTTCAGAGACGTCTTGAATTGAGTTTATTTTTCGTGCCCCACCGGCGAAGCATAATTCAAACTACATTCTTACAAATAATAAAGCTTAAGAACAATTTGCCAATGGGGTAGACAAATAAACACACTAATAATAGTTTCCTAATTTAATGGCAGATGAAAAATGAATTGTAAATAATATTAAAAATATTCACTGCTAATATGATTTGTGGTGTTTTGCAGATCTTGCCAACCTGCAACACCAGATGAACTGACCAGCTTAACCAGCTACAATTTTTGCTGACAAACCGCACAGCTATGCTGCTCGCTAGCCAGACCGACGAACAAAACCAGAGAACCCAACATGCTGGTCTAAGCTAGTTAAATAAATGTAAGAAGTGTTTGTCTGGGATTGTGGCGCTGCTAAATTCGGTGACTAATTCTGCCTGTAAAACTGCTGGACATTTTTTTTCCTCCTCTTCCCCCTCTTTCCCACAGAGTGATAGTTGCCTTAGCAACCGTGGCAAATCTTCCTTTTCTCAAACAGATGTCCCATTTAGTTGGAAATTAGAATGTGTAAAAACCCGGGAGACTCAAATTATTTCCAAGTTCTCCAGGAGGAGGGAGAGGAGAAGAAAAGAGGAGCGGGGAGAAGAAAGGAGTGGCGAGAGAAGGAGAGAAAAGAGAAAGGGAGGGAGAGGGCTGCACGTCCTCCTCCACAGGAAGTGTGAAAGTGTGTTGATTAGCCGTCGCTGTGGGGCAGCTAATCGTGACGGCCGACTGCACGGCGCAGCCGGAGCTGCAGAGACAGCAGACGGCGAGATATGCGCAGACTCCAGGATTAGATGAACGCAGGACGAATGCAGATATGCGGTGTATAATTTATAAGGGATTCATTTAACGTTTCAAAGGGCAATTACGACTTGGCGAGCTGACAAAACACCTCAAAACGTTACGGGAAGAAAGAAACAAAAACCAAATTTTCCGCCCTGATTTGCAGGTAAACAAATTCAGTGTTTACAGGCATGTAACGAAATCCCCCTGAGCTACGAGCGCTCACATATGTGCAAACACACAAACACGCGTGAGTTTGTGCCAATTTACAGGTGATGTACAGCCAGCCATCAAACTCCACATCCATTACATAAAAATACATAAACAATTGCATCTTTTACACAAACAGACAAACAACAGGTAGACAAAAGATGATGCACTGAAACTCATTGTTGTCATGGCAACTTTGAACTGTATAGAGATAAAAGTGTATAGCTACAGTTAAAGGACACAGTTCAGCCGGAGTAATGCACAGCTACACTGCTTTAAAATCTAATGATTTCAGCTTTGACACTGACGTTTCTGAGCGGAGACAGAATCAAGCAGGACATGAGGAAGAACACAAAAATGTGCCACATAATAAAAATGCAGAAAACACAGCTGGAATAAATTCTTCCATTTCTGTTTAAATCTGTTAGCTGACATTTGATATATTTAACTTGATCACAGACCCAGTTATGGGTTTAGACACCATGGTGACAAACTAAATGAATCTATTCAAAATAAGCATTTGGACTAATGCTTAAACTAATGAACTATTTCTAATTAATTTAATTCATTTAACAGTAACAACTGTAATAAGAATGAAACCAATTTTTACAAATTACAAATAAAAAAATGTTTTAAAGTACCTGAACCGTGTCAGTCTACAAATCTTCTCAAGAGCTCAAATTTGTGTGACTTGTGTTGTGTTGTATTTACACTGCGGGACCTTGTAAAAATTGCCCTTCAACGCTCTTCCAGAGTCGGAGTAACTTCTATATAAAAGACACGAGGGTGTGAAAATGTGAGGGGTGTTTATGACACGAAATGGGCGTTTCTAAGCCCCCGTTTCCCTCGGGCGTCTCAGATGTTAATTGAGAAAGCCCTCCTGTGTCCAGCCCTACATAGCAGAAACGTTGAGTTTGTTCCTCACGGGGAGACATGAGCGATACTGTATTAATCTCTCCCCTCTCCTTAAATCACTCTCCACATCAGACGAGACTTTAATTAATTCACACAGACGCGTTGGCGAGGTCGAATCGTTAAACGTTGTGTTTTATATCCGCGTCCGCACCAGCTCTCCATCATTAGCCTGTTCTTGGTTCACTCCACCCTGCTAATCGCTAACTGGTCCAAACGATGGGCCGTTCATTAGCGCTCGCGAGGCGGCCGCTGCCACAGCGACTCGGGCATCAGTACGACAGGTACACCAGCACAGCAAACACATACTCTGTCCTAACTTTCTCTTTGTTGTTTGGATGAGACCTTAATTGGGCCGAGAGAAAATCCTCAATAATTAAAAAATCTAATTACGGAGTCTTTTGCATCTCTGGCATTAATTATTCCTCGTGGAGTCGCTGGAAACAGAACTTTTCTATTTTCATTTGGCTTTCGCAGGAGGATACAGAGAGAGAGGGAAAGAGAGAGAGAAGCGTTTTATGACTGTTTCTATGTTCCCTATCCGTTGAGTTTCTCTCAGAGGAGCGACAAACTTTGTGACGATCGCAGCTGATCTTAAAACAACATCATTAAAATACTTAAAGAACCTCTCTCTCACACACACACACACACACACCCACAGAGACACACACACCCACAGAGACACACACACAGAGACACACACACAGAGATACACACGTGGGTGTTTCAGAACATGAAGAGGAAGGTCCAGGTTGGAGAAACATTTCCCTAACGTTTTCACAAAGTTAATAATAGAACCTCTGATTTGTGTGACATTGTTTGAAACTTTACAGACACAAATGAGATGAGCGAGATCTTTCTCAACTAAAACACGACAAAATAAACCCTTAATAAACTCATCTCTCTTTATATAATCTCACTGCTATCAGCTGAAATGTGTAAGAGCGGCGGTCGGTGATGCTTCTGTGATGTCCTGTGGCGTGACAAATGACTCTCTGAAAGACAAATATTCCATCACAATTAATGAGATCAAAGAAACGGCACATTTAACAATTTTAAAGCGTTAGAAAAATGTGTTTTAAACGGAGAATACAGACTGTCACGCAGCAGGGCAGAGTTACTGCCGTTAAAAAATTCAAGTCAACTCCACAAATAAAAAACTCTTCCAAACAGATCCCGAAACGCACAGCGAAACACGCCGATCGCATTCCCTGCAAAAGAGATGAGATGATCTGTGCTTTTCTGCTCATTCCTGTGTTTAAATGCTGCCACTTTTCTCAATTACACTCTACCTGTGCTTAGAAATTCTGCTCAAAGCTTTTCACTGTTGGAAACCACCCGCAGGCCTCAGTGTGTGTGTGTGTGCTCTGAACATCACTGTGGCTTGTCATCATGAGAGTAACTGTCCATGGGAGTGTATACACAATAGAAAGTTTGAGCTCTGTGTGTGTGTGTGTGTGGTAGCTCAGAGCGATGTGTTGCGTGTCCTACACATTGTTTGTTCTTCACACTGTCTGAAAGGGACAGAGTCATCCCTAATACTCCATCCACCCACACACACACGTACACACACACACATACACACACACACACACGTACACACACACACACACACACACACACACAGCGCGTCCCTGCATTTGCAGATCTGCGGATGACAAATGACTTGTAAACTTGCATTAGCGTCAGCAGAACAGAAAAACACGCCACATGTTTCCCCCATGCGGCTCTTTTCATTCCACAATCACCGCATGACAAATCGTCAAGATTTAGGAGCGAATGCCGTGTGCCAAGATATGATTTAGCTGGTGAGAGAGAGACTGTGTGTGTGTGTGTGTGTACAAGCATAAATTTACAGTAGGGATGGTCAAAACGGTCAATTAGACGTTTATCAACCTACTAGTTGATTAGTGGGGGGGACTAGTTTGGGGTTTTTCCTGACAGTATTTTAATTAGCATGCTGACAGCGTGCTGCGCTCTGAGCTGTTAGACAGTTTGCGCAGTAAATCTCTCTCGGAGAAGCTGCGTGTTTAAATTCATTACAACGTACGTCGTGACAGACACACACACTCGGACGGATGGATGTCTGATTCGTTTTTTAAACTATAAAAATTAATAGGCGTTTAGCTTTAAAAAACACCTTCTTAAACTCCATCCAGCTGATCTTGAACACAACAACGAGACCATCCACCAAAACAACTAGTTAGGATCTGGTGAACCTAAAACTAGCCAAACTACTCCAGGCTTTAGACACAGTAGTCGTTCAGGGAACTCACCAGCTAAGCAATTTTGCTGGTACGTAACACACGCACACAGAGCCATTATGAAAAACACAACAGGCTGGATTTGAGAGCGTGAGCCAAAAGACAGAAAAGAGAGAGATGATGAAGAGATGGAGATAGTGAGAGAGAAGTTAGACGGACGACAAGAAAAGCGGACGCAGGGCCTAAACTGATGTGGATGTATCTCCAGTGGATTGCCGGCTGGACGGACACATAAAGAGAGAGAAAATGCAGAGATGAAGTGATAAGATGGATGACTCTGCTGAGCGATGTGGCGCGGCACAGATCAGAGACAGCCATCGCCCGCGGCAACACAGGACTCGGCCCATAAAGCGGACGACATAACCAGAACAAAATCACCATGGAGATGAGATTTCACCACCCTGCCCCGGTGTGCGGTAACGTCCCAGACGGCACAGAGATGAGAGACTGATGTAGTGCGGACGGACTGACGGTGAGACGGATGATAAAAGAGAGAGAGAGAGAGAGAGAGAGAGAGAGGGATTCAGAGTGTCTATGGTGAAAAGCTATTACCAGAACTCAGCAGTGCTAAAGTTTTATTAGGTCGGCGTGTTGTAAACTCACATACACGCACGATCACGCTGGCAACCAGATGAGTGTTTCTGTCAGGACGTTTCGAGGTGGATTTATACGCGATGATATTAATTTCGCTCATGAGTTCTGCAGTGCAGCAAAGCTGTCAGAGTGTCACACACACACACATCACAAACAAACACATGTTTGTACATCTTTCATTTCAGCACGGGGCTTAAAATATCTGACAAACGCCTGCAAGTAAACCCAGATTACAACAAACACACAAACACGTTTACTCTAAATGAGGGAGTGATGCAAGCTTGCGCTGCTTTTATATAAACTAATTATAATTACTACTGACAAACTGGTTGATTATAATAACTATAATTCTACTTAAACACTAACACACAAATTGTCCTTTTAAATATAACATGAGACAGAAATTAGCCCCGTAACAAATCTGTTGTTCTTCAGGGAAAACCTTCCTGCGCTTTTGTCAAGATTTAGTATCTTGCAAGAACAATTTACCCCACAGGTTTATTAAAAGCCCCTATGCTTTTAAATGAGGGTCAGTTTTAATAAAAAAAAGGAATCACTGGCATACGGTTCGAATACATTCATGTTTACACCAAGACTCCAGGGTAAAAACACACAAACACACACACACGAGTGGCAAAACACAGAACATGGAGGGTGGCAAGAGAAGCGTTAACAGGAGAAAGATGGAAAAAGAAGGAAAAAGAAGGAAAAATGAGGAAAACTTGAGGGGGAAGAAACAACACAACAACATATGGTGACAAACACCGTGACAGGAGAGAGAGAGAAAGGAGGAGGCGGGCGAGAGACACTCACCACGGAGAGCCGTAGATCCGGAAACCCCTCACAGTAACATCAGAGTCCTGCAGGTAGATGCAGTTGGTGAGCAGCGACTGAACGTTCTCGTAGTTTTCCGGCTTGAGTTTGGAAGCGGACGGGAAGTAGTAGAAATCCTGTTTTATCAGGTCGGCCATGAACTCCTGGTCAAACGTCAACTCGTGGTTCCCGGCGATCACGATCTTTATCTCGTAGGGCAGCGTGCCTGAAGAGAAACGGAGAGAAGGACACAAATGTCACGAATGAGAGAGAAAGAGAGAGAAACTTCACTGCTGTTGAGCCACAGAAACTTCTAACCATTCTGTGTCAATGAATTTTCATAAATTTACAGATATTAGCAAATGACCCATTTTAGTTCAAACTCAAAAAGAGCAAAATGAAATATAGATAAACACAAAAATCTAGATGTTTTTTCCAAATATTTCCAGCTTTGAGGAAAAACTGGAAGTCACAATATAATATTTCTCTGATATCTGAAGGTTTTTCTGATGAAAGGTTTTTCTGGCAACCTTTCATCTACAAGCCCAAATCTTCAGCTGAGGGTCTCATCCTGACTGGAGACTTTTTGTGTATTTTAAGAGCTGGATTTTGGAGAAAACCTGTAAGATTCTTCCACTAAAAACGTACACAAGATGAATGAGCTCACGAGTGTTAAACAAAACTCACGCTTCTTCACTGTCATTTCTCACCAAAATCATAATCAAATTAGCCAACAAAATGGCTAATAAACATAGAAAGTTGTGAATGATGGTCAGTGTGTGGAAATCTCATGTGCTTTCTGCTACAGGCTGTGTGCGTCTGCCAATAAGGTCCATCATTCTCATAGATCTGTTAGGCTAGTTTAGCTGACACAAGTTTATTACTGTAAATCATAAAATATTCTTAAAGGGTGTGTTATTAACTCCCTTTAGAAACAGTGGAAATTAAAACAGCCCTTCATAATTTTGACATAAATGCGTAAATATTATTACTTCTCTTCATTTCTGTCTGCATTTTTCACGGCTCTACAAAATGTTCGTGGCAAACCGGAGCGGACCTGTCCACGCCTGACAAACATAAAGACAGTCTGTCCACACAAATCTCTCCCGGCAGCCCTGCGCGGATCTCAGGCGAAAATGCACCAAACATCTGGAAACGTTTGCTTTATTTGAAAAGTGTCACGGATAAGACGAGGTGCGTCAGGAAGCGTAAGGTTTGAGGTGTGACGGCGGATTCAGTCAGCCTGTGTTTTGACAATTACGCAGCCAAGCGCGTCCCTGAAAAGCGGCAATTAAATTGTGGGCGGGAAAGATGGGGGGGTGCGTGGCGGTACTGAGGATGTAGAAAAAAAGACAAAACGCACACGGTCCCTCACACATACTTATGCTCAGAACGTGTGACTTACCAGCAATTTACTTGACACTTAACACACGCACATTATTCAAAACTGCGGCTCTAAAAATCTGTGGCCATAAGCAAAATTTTATCATCTTTGGGAGATGATCGTAAAAGTAAAACATGAACAGAAATGACTTCTGTGTGTGTGAGAGAGACAGACTTACAATCATCACCTCAGGACTTTGATACTTAAAGCTCTTTTCAAAAGCTAAACTCTGATATCATTCACGGTTGCTCTACACATTTGTGATACGCTTCACACCAAACTTCCATCGGGCTCAATTTTTAAGAGTTTCTTTGCTGAGATCTGATTTGATTTCTAAGTAATTTTTACAGAACTGATATCTGTGACTGTGTGTCAAATTCAACATCGCTTCTCATGCGTCTGTCCATAACTCTGGGTTTTATGCAGCTTTTTGGAATGATAGATTCTTCTGAAATGTTTGTGTGTGCAAATGCTAAACTGAATAAAGACTGAGATTTCTTACATAGCGGCCATTTGCGTGCCTTAATTAAATCAAAAACAATATGTCCTGCCCATTTATTCTGTGTATAAACTGGGATACAGTATTCAGAGCAATGCTGACCTCAGAGTTTGATTGGATGAACTACTGAGAAACTCCACCCCTGTCCTCAGTCCTTTTGTTTGAGTCACAAACTACTAGTTGAGAACAACTGGCTGCCATATCCACATTCTGTTTCTCTGCATTCTCACCACATAAGCCATAACGTTGTTTTTCATGTCCAAAAAAAGATACACGTTCCATATTGTTTTATGTTATGCCTCATCGCTTTCGCGTACATGTGAAGCCACAGCAAAAGTGTGAAAATCTCTCGCATATGTTGTTTCTGAGCACTCATAGCTGTTTTCTCTCTCTCTCTCTCTCTCTCTGTCTGTCTGTCTCATATAGATTCCACAAGCGGCCGACTCCTTCAAAGGTACAATTACAGAGAAAAATCACCGTTTCACAATGCAGTCATTCTTTCAGAAACACAAAGCAAAAAAAAGTCTTTGGAAGCAATCAATCACACAAATACAAAACGCCAGCGAGAGGACGGAAGGAAAAGATGAGCCGTCGCTTTTGTGATGAGAGGAAAACGGAGGGGAACGATGCCGGTTTCTGCCCAAACGCCTAATCCGGACACACGGACGAGCGTGTGTCTCTTGTTGTTATTAGTCTGTGTCTTCTTCAGCCCTTTGTCTTTTATTTCAAAAGCACTTTCAAGCCGGCAGAAGCTTAAATTTCAGTGTGAACCTGAGTGACAACGGCTTGAGCTCTTTTATGTACTTTCACTTCAAAAAGAACACAATTAAAGCGAATGAATGCGGGACCGTGCGTGCCCACACACACACACACACACAAAAAGCATGCTCAACAATTCAGACACACACGCGGTTGGCATACAAAATGTCTTTTGCTTAACATGTTTGGTAAGCTGCAGCACACAAGTGTGTGTGATGTGGTTTGTTAGAATCGGTGCATTAGAGGGTGTAAGCCCACAGGAAGTGTCCAGATTTGGGTGCTATTGTCATCTCTTGTGGTGGGTGGTCTTTGGAAATGTAGAGCATATTCTAGGGGATTACACACACACACAAAAAAACACACATTTCATATGTGCTTTGGATTATTATATGCCACACACACACACACACACACACACACACACACACACACACTCAAAACAACAGAAACTTTCCCATAGTTCTCTTTTTGTTTCACTCTTTAAGTTAGACACAGTAAGGAGTGTCAAGCTGCCTTGTTAATAATCCATAACTAAACCTTCAGCTGAATAAACTCAGAAAAAACTGCAAACAGAAACGAGCTGCACAACTCGAACAAAAGAGAGAGAGACAGAGAGACAGGGAGAGAGAGAGAGAGAGAGAGAGAGAGAGAGAGAGCACATTAAAGTTTTATGCTCTCTTCTCTCCGGAGCGAGAGAACGGAGGGGAAACTCTAAAGTTGAGAGAAAGGTATAAACTTCTCCCAACATTTCTCACCCCCCACACACACACGTCAAAGCCCCCTCAGCTGTCACACACACCAGTGGGTGATCTATTATTCATCATGCACACAGGACAGCACAGGACAGCACAGGACAGGGGGAAGCACTGCACCTCTCTGACCCGAGAGCTTTATGCTGCATCTTAACCGTGTATAAAAAACAGTGATTTGTCAATAAACTCACACTATGCACTTGAACAAATAACTTAAATACATTTTTTATGCACTTGAACCGACAAAATAATATGAGCAAACAACTACATCACTAAAATAGAATGTGTATTAATATTATTAGTCTAGAGTCTTACAAGGTTAAATTTGTACAGACTCACTTACATGCAAATGATTTGAGAGTGTTATAAAATTAACTGATTTATTAACACAAAAATGAAGGAAGCAGAAATTTTGCACAAGGGCCTTTTGTGTAAATAAGTCTAGTAATAATTATTCTAATGTTTGCAAACAGATAAATCATACAGCACTTAACATTTACTGACAGATCTACAGCTCATAATCACAGAAGCAACATTACAAACAACAAACAGTCATTAGGAATCCAGCTAACAAGTTTCTGTTTAAAAAAATGTTTCCCTAACGTAAAAATGTTATTCGTCCAATTTTCTTGATGTTGTATGAACATTATTGCTTATTTTTCAGAACCAAACATTTAATTCTGTAACATTAAAACGTTTCACTAACAGCTTTAGAATAACATTTTTGATATATAAAAGCTATGAGAGAACTGAGAGAACGTTTCCTGTTAACTACAAATTCAAACAAGCAAACTTCAGTCCAAACAGGATTTGGTTTATTCTGCACAACAGATTTTAATCTTCAGTAAAACAGGCTGTCAGCACCGAACGCTTCACACGCGTGTGTGTGTGTGTGTGTGTGTGTGTGTGTGTGTGTGTGTGTGCGCGTGTGTGTGTGAGCTCATGGTGATATGAGCTCCTCAGGTTCTGTGTGAAAACACGGGAGATTTAAATCCTTCTTTACGGCGAACATCTTCTCTCACTCTCACTGAGATCGTAAAAACTACAGATGCTAAAAATCACACAAATCCAACTTCTACTGTTAACTCACACACATTAACACTGTTAATTCACAACATCTGCACATTCTCACTGCTTCAGTTAACTGAGACAAACAATCAGCCAATCAGAGCGCGCTGTGGTCAGTTTCTCAATATAGCGCCCGGCAATTTTGATTTATGATAAAAACCAACAAAAATATTGTCTAAATAAAAAAATTCCTGCCTTTATAAAAAGTGTCGTATCTTTGTAAACTACAAAATTCTTTCCAAACAAATGTCACAAATATCTTATTTTAAACATTTATCATTATTGTTTGTTTTATTATTCACTAAAAAACTCACTTTAAAAAAACTCAAATACTGCAAATAAAGTCACAAATAGAAAGTGTTACAAAATTATATGTAATCATCTGAATAATGAGACGAGAAGTGAAGCATGTAAACGTTGATTTACATGCTTGTGAAAAATATCTGTGTTGTCCACACGTTCCTCACCTCAGAACTCCTCTGTTCTGAGTCACTGGTAGTTTCTCAAGGCCAGAGATGAAAAGCCATTACTGAACACAAACCGGCTAAAATATTAAAGCTGACGGGTTCAGAGGCGCCTCTAACTGTGATACAGAGCAGCCTGGACAAAAAGAGTGGGAAGACTTCTTACAAACACACGTACGCTCTCGCCGCTGACAGATAAACATGAGGACTGACAGGAGGAAGACTCCACTGCGTCCCTGTATTAACTTTCACACAAGCCTGCGTGTGGATTTGCATTATAAGATATGAAAGTATCATACGACGTCTCCGAGGAACGTTGGAGGATAAAGAAGACAGGCGTGTGTTTCTCAGATGCACAGGAGTGAAAATACAGAAATGAAGGGCTTTATAAATATTTATACAGAAACAAACGTGAGCACAAACTTCAGAACCTCTTCCCTGGCACGAGACGATGAAGCAAAAACACAAAGAGAGGCGGAACGGGACAGAAGCAACAGCAGAACAGAAGGTGAGATGTTTTCAGAAGAAGTCTTCATCTCACTAGAGTCTCCTGAACCCTGCTGACTAACCTCCAGCCGTCCAGATCTCCTGCTATCTACTCCTCAGATCTGCAGAACTGAGCTGGAGTTGAATATTCCTCATCTTCCTCCTGATCTTGGACATTATTTATAAGTCCTAAAGCGGTTGGAGATGTAACTCCATCAGCACTATGATCTCTGAATGCCACAGACAACAACTTTCAGCAACATCCACAACACGTGGTTGTAGGGAACCGTCCTGCTGTGTCATCAAAAATATTGAGATAATATTTCATTTTTACATGACCACATAACTGTATTTTTAGAAACACGTTGTGTAAAATGTTGAACAATTTTCATTTCAAACAGAATCGCCACACAAAATTACTGATTTACACATTTATAAGGAGGCGGGGCTTATCACAGGAAGTTCTTACCGAGCCAATCGTTAAACTTCTTGACTTCGCTGGGCAGGCCGAGCTCGGTGAAGTCTCCAGCGTGCAGCAGAACGTCTCCGTACGGCATCTGAATGGAGTCCGTGCGTGAGTGTGTGTCTGAGATGCAGACGAACCGGGTGTAGCCCGGAGGCTTGGGGGTGTCGTGGGGCAACGGATCTACCCTGAAAGAGTGAGAGAGAAAGAGAGAGAGAGAGAGAGAGAGAGAGAGAGAGAGAGTGAGAGAGAAAGAGAAAGAGAGAGAGAGAGAGAGAGAGAGAGAGACAGAGACAGAGACAGAGAGTGAGGCGGAATTTCTATATTGTTGAACTGGCAGAAACGGGTCCCTTAGGAACCACAGATTTTGAATAAGAATGGCCCACTTATATTATCTCCTGCTGGGTCGGCCACACTCACAACCTCCAACAACACACACACACACAAACACACACACACACTTGTGTTGAGTACTAAAACTTCTGGAACAATGAAAGATGAAAAAACTGCAAAAATTAAAACAGGGTACACAGAAAAAAACCCAGGAACTGGATGAAAGCTGAAATTTTAATATTAGCCACATAAATTCAGGCAGTGGGCTAGAAGTCAAGAGTTTGGGGGGATAATGACATGTACAGTAAGTGTGTCTCTTACATGTGGACGTGGGGCGGCTGAAAGCGGCCCTGGTTGATGTTGTAGAAGGTGAAGGCTTGAGTCGGATTGGCGCTGTATTCGTCCACTTCCACCGCTCCTCTTCCTCCCCTCTGTCGCCGGGCCGCCATGATTTCCGAAAGCGTAAAAGCCATGACAACACACACACGCTTTCTCTCTCTCCTTCACACGCGTGTGCTGAGGGCCGTCAGTTGAACGATGAGGTCTGACGTTGCAGGACGATCTCGGGCGAGTTTGTGGAAAAGTCCAGGACCCGGTAGGACCACCTTATTCAGTGGTCGGCCCACTACGCTGCCCCACCGATAGGATAGTAAGAACACATGCCATCCTTCACCAATGCCAGTCCAATCCCAAAACACCAGAGACCACAAGGCATCCAAGAAACCTGAGAAAACAAGACAAAGACACAAGCGCAGAGTGACAGACGCATATTTTCAAAACCCACAATCAGACGCATGATTTACAGCAACACGTCTTGGTCTCCACGCGTCACAGCCGAGGTTTTAAACAAAGCCATGGTAACGGTTCTGTCACGATTTTTAGGTCTAACAATAGAGTTCCCTTCACTTTCAAGACTGCAGGGAAAAAAGATGCGGCACAACAGAGACAATTGTTGGGGAAGAACAAGGTTTCACAAAAGCATTGTGAAGGAAACAGGAGGCGAAATGGTATTTTGAACAAAAATAACACAGAGGGAACGCACAGAAAAGCTTTCCCATTCTTTCCAAAAGCACATTTGTCAAACCATTCAAAAGCACAGAACATTTCACCCGGTATGTGGGATGAGAAAGTATCATGTATAACTATTCATACAGAGAGATGGAGGACAGAGACTCTGAAAAGCCACGAGAAACTGAGGAAAATCTGACCTTTAATTGGGCTCTAAAGAATAAAGGCAATAAACTCAAATAAAGTGTCAAATTCTCAACCTAACAAAAAAACAACACATTTGACTTTATGTTGTTATAATAGCTATAATAACAACAAACAAACACACACATATATAAACTCATAACATCAGGGTTACACTGATCCTGTTAATGTGCATCACGGTGTTTAATAATTACAATATTCACATTATTTTATTTCTACTACATTTTAAAGACCCGTCACGATCTGTCCACATGTTAAATCTCTTGTACGTGTTTAAAATACACGACAACCCAAAACAAACACAATATCTACGAGTTCATTTCACATAAACACGCGCGTCCGTCATTTCGGTCCCCGTTAACCGAAAACGCCAAAGTATCGATTATCGATTAATAACAGTTTTTATTAGTGTTTAATTCATTCATATTTTAATGAATGAACATATCGATCACAAACGCGTAAAAATGACGGTCTCTATGGTAACTGTCGGCTCATTCACGCGCACTTTTACATCCATATTCATGAATTTTGCGGAGTTGCGGAGGTGATTTACATACCTGCGTGTGTTGAAACGGGACGTTCCGGTAATGACGGGTGATAAATAAACCGGCGACGCAGCGGTAACGCGGCAGGTGCGGCGTGCGGGACGCGCGCTGGTTTGTTTGAACCGGAGTCGCGTGGTGCACCGGTGCGCGCGCGCGCGTGTGTATGTGTGCGTGCGTGAGGACACGCCCCCTCGAGCGGCTCCTCCCCCCGCGAATCCGCATTCGCTGGAAGGTTCGACTCATGAATAATAATCAATCCACGTAATTAATATTCATGAGCCGCGGTGTGATTGGTCGACTCGCTTCATCGCTAATGAATTATTCACACCATCAATTATTTCGGTCGTAATAAACGTCTTTATTTCTGCATATAAACTTTGAGCTCAAATGAAACATCAGAATAAAGGTTAAATGTGTTATTTTCTGTATTTACTTTTAATACTCGTCATAAAGTGGATGGAGAGCCTATAAATGAACAGATTTATTAATAAATTAGCTGATTTTATGAGTTGAATGAACAAAAAGTAAATGCCCAACAACTTTAAAATATATTATCATGTAGGAACTATATAGAAATCAGGTAGTTCTGTTTAAATAATATTATTTCATTAGTTTTTATGATGTTATGATGAGGTTAATAGGACGATTATTATGTTTTTTAGTAGATACTGCACTCTTGTGGGGAAACAACTGCGTTATAAGAGGCAGTTTTTATTGCCACCAGAGGGCGACAAAACTCTCTTATTTACCAATAAGCACCACACTGGACACGTCTTGAGATTTGATGATTTATTAATAAAACTGAGATCTTAACAATAGTTTCCTCTACACGTATTGACTTCTGAGGTTGTGATTTTTATTGTCC
>JBAJNP010009637.1:0-10104 GCA_036877545.1 Yasuhikotakia modesta | reverse complement strand
TGCAAGATATCTCACTATTTTTGACTTTTCGGAGCCTGTCAAGTCCTTCTTTTAACCCATTTTGCCAAAGGAAAGGAAGTTGCCTAATAATTATGCACACCTGATATAGGGTGTTCATGTCATTAAACCACACCCCTTCTCATTACTGAGATGCACATCACCTAATATGCTTAATTGGTAGTAGGCTTTCGAGCCTACACAGCTTGGAGTAAGACAACATGCATAAAGAGAATGATGTGGTCAAAATACTCATTTGCCTAATAATTCTGCACTCCCAAGTTGCAAGTTGCTAATGATAGCTGCGCTTATCTGATTAAGCCGAAATAATTTATTTAATTATCTAATTAATTCTTTTGATCTTTTTCAATTTAAGGCTGAAGCCATTTCACTAACACATTTCAGCTGTACCTCATCAGAGTTACCTTTAGCCAGGCTTATCAATCCTTGCATTATGCAAGTGCACTGAATACATAAGAAGCCCTGCTTCTATTGCCAAGCAAATACATAAGTTAACTTGTACCTTTAGCTTGTATGTTTAGAGCATGTGTTGATCGTTGTAAGCATGTCTTGTCAGTAGCGGAAAGGAATTGTCACAGTTTACGACTTGGTAGACTCACGTTTGAGATTCAATACATGCACTCAGCTACTTAGCAGAAGTATAAATACGTTAAGAAAGTCTTGTCAGGTGTACATTTTGTATAAAAGTATTTTGTGTAAACTACTTGCACCAACTAGTATGCCAAATTGGGTTATCTTTCTTTAAAAAGAACTGTACTGTATTGTAAAAAGAACTGCTTTGTAGGTGAAGACAAAGCATAAAAATGTCCTCAGGGCCCTCTAGAAGCAATTTAAGAGAATCAAAGAGAGTAAACAAAACATGAATAATTCAACAGTTAAGAGGAATAAAGAGCTCTAGACAATGCATCAGCTGCCAGATGGCCGCCTCTGTGTTTTGGTGCGCTCTTCTATGTCTCTTTGTGTGTTTTAATCACGTTTTTTTGCAACTCTTACTCTTAGAGCTCTTATGAGCTCATCAACATCAGAGCTACCACCCCTGTGGACCTTTTCCTGACTTTTCTGGCTCCGACCATGGTTTGCTGGCTCTTTTAAACAAGAAATACTCAGGTGTGCTTGTGCGTCTTCGCCGGCACGGCTTACGCACAGCGCTCCCCAGGATATTTCTCTCTAACGTGCGCTCGCTCTGCAATAAAATCAACGAGATGACACTGCTGCTCAATGGAAATAGAGACTTGTCATTCTCCTGTGTTTTGTGCTTTACAGAATCATGGCTGTGTGAGCGCATACCAGACTCCGGTATACCGGCTTCAGCTGAGTGGTTTTCAACTATACAGAGCGGATAGACTCACAGAGCTTTCCGGCAAAACAAAAGGTGGAGGAATATGTTTCTATATCAACAACGGCTGGTGCAACGATGTTACTGTTCTAATTGAGTACTGCTCCCCTGACCTGGAGGCCTGTTTCATCATTTGTAAACCTTTCTATTCGCCCCACGAGTTCTCCTCATTTATTCTCGTCGGTGTTTATATCCAGCACTAGCTGATGAGATACTGCGTGTGGAACAGACAAACCCGGACACCTTGGTTATTGTCTTTTTGGTTATTGTATTGAGACTTCAACAAAGGTAATCTCCCCCACAAACTCCCCAAATTCAAACAATTTATCAAATGTCCGACCAGAGAGGGGAATGTACTGGACCACTGTTACACTACCATCAGTGGAGCCTACAATGCTGTCCCTCGCGCTGCACTAGGCCAGTCACACCACATCATGGTTCACTTGATTCCATCTTACAGGCAGAAACTTAAACTCTGTAAACCAACTGTAAGGACCTCAAAGAAATGGACCACTGCAGCTGTGGAAGAACTGCAGGAATGTCTTGACTGCACAAACTGGGATGTTTTCAGGTCTGCCACTAATAGCCTTGATGAGTACACAAACACTGTGACGTCCTACATTAATTTCTGTGAGGACAGCATCATACCTACATCATGCACTGTCATTGTTGAGCTACAACAATGACAAGCCCTGGTTCACAGCTAAACCCAGACAGCTGAGGTCAGAAAAAGAGTCTGCCTTCAGAAGTGGGGACAACAACAAATACAGAGAGGCCAAGTACAGATTTAGCAAGAAAGTGAGAAAAGCTAAATCAGAGAAACTCTCAGCCAATGACTCTGTCTGGAAAGGGGTTAAGGCAATCACCAACTTCAAGCCTAGAGCCCACCACTCTGTGAACGATCCTTGGTTGGCCAACAGCCTGAATGAGTTTTATTGCTTTGACAGACAATGGGACATATCTGACACCTCTTTCTCGCCCTCCCTCCCCCGCGCCCCTCTCACCTCTCTCTATCAAAGAGGGAGATGTAAACAAACTGTTTAAACGGCTGAACCCCCACAAAGCTGCTGGCCCGGATGGTGTCTCCCCCTCCACCCTAAAGCATTGTGCCAACCAGCTGTCTCCAGTGTTCACCAACATTTCTAACACCTCACTGAGTCCTGCCATGTGCCAGTCTGTTTCAAAACTGCCATCCCAGTCCCCAAGAAGACGAGGATCACAGGACTTAATGACTAGACCCATCGCTCTGACCTCTGTAGTCATAAAGACTTTTGAGCGCCTCATCTTGTCTTACCTCAAGGACATAACAGGCCTCCTTCTGGATCCCATGCAGTTTGCCTACAGAGCCAATAGATCTGCAGACGACACTGCAACATGGCCCTCCACTTCATCCTCCAGCATCTGGAGTCCCCAGGATCCTATGCCAGGTTACTGTTTGTGGACTTTAGCTCTGCCTTCAACACTATCGTCCCATCCCTGCTCCGAGACAAGCTCTCACAGCTAAACGTGCCGGACTTATTGTGCAGGTGGATTAAAGACTTCCTGTTAGGGCAGCGGCAGTTTGTGAGGCTGGGGAAGCATGTATCGACCAGGATCTCTCCCCACAAGAACAGCTTCTTCACTGCTACAGTCAGCCTGCTGAACAGCAGCCCAACTTGCCCTAGGTGAACCCCCACTGATACCCCCCACACACTGTCAATCACTGTTCATTTTGCACACTGCACTTTAAAATGTACTGTTTCTTTCCCCTGTTGTGTTTGCACTTTGTATAGTTTGTATCTTGTGTCTCTTATCTGTATCCTGTATCTTGTTGCTTGTGTTTTGTGTTGCACCTTACATCAACACAAATTCCTAGTACTGTAGAGTGCCATTTACTGTACTTGGTAATAAATTTGTTTCTGATTCTGAGTTGCTCCTTCCCTAAACGTGTGCCGGTCAGTGTGTTCAATACAGTCCTGAAGAGCAGAGATGGCTTAATTAATTTCAAACCCTGAATATAACTGGTGAAAAACAAACGGGTTTATGAAAAATAGAGACATCAAGTACTTTTCCTTACTAAAGTGATGTTCCTTACTAAAGACAGAATGAAAATTTGTCCTAAAATAACAAAAACTACAACAATCTTTTATTTCTGGCTTAAAGGAGATTTGCCAGTCTATGGCAAAATTCTGAGTTCTAAAGCAGAGGGGTTATCTTATTGTGTTTAGCCCTGTTTACCTTTATATGTTTGTGACAAAATTGATGATGATGTTAACAATTTTTTATTATTTTATTGGGAAAGACCATTCTACATATTGGAAAGTCATTTGGCTTAAAAAGAAAACATATTGTAATTATGTTGGTTTGAAAAAGCATCATATTGCAAGTAACATATTGTTATTCTGTTTAAACATATTATTATTATTCTAAGACCCCAACATTCTGGCTGTAATTCCTCCCCTTACTTGCTTGGAAGACTACAGTGTTCCCACTCTGGTTGCTGTATACATGGGATTTTCAAATTTTTCGCAGTGGGCTTCCGAATAGGTCAGATTTGCCATTGAATTACATTAAAGGACTTTTAGAAATACTTGACTGAGACTAGACTAGAATTGTAAGAACAGAGTTGTAAAAAATGTAAATATAATGCTAGCTGATGCTAGCATCCTGGTAGAACCAGATAGCATAATGCCATGTGCTAACATGATGTTGCATAATGTTGCTAAATTGTTAGCATCATACTGAACTGTGTTACCATCATAATAAAATGTGCTAAAATTATGCTACCTGGTGGTAAAATGTGTTAGTGCCATGCTAAAATGTGACGCGTTAGCATACTAGGTACTGTCTATATGTGCACTGCACATTATGCTAAAATATACTTAAATCATGCTATCAGCATAATGAAGCATGCTAGGATCACACTAAAGCATGATAGCATCATACCAAATATGCTAATTGTTGCTAAAATAATGCTATAACGTTTAATCATCATGCTTTATCATGTTTCCATTAAATTAATCATTCTTTAATTTTGTTAAAGAATGTCAGACCTAAAGTTTTTTAAACCATTATACATTTTTACTGGCTAGTAATTATTATTATGTTGGCTTAAAAAAGTAAACTTAGGTACTTATTATTTTTTTTCTGAGACACCAATTTTTAAACTCTTCTACAGCTTTCAAGCTACGCCCACCAAAATTACAATTATACAAAACAATTTAACAAAGTCTCATGACAAACCACATAGAAACCTGCTAGCATCATGCTAATTTATGCAGAACCTGTTAAATAAAAAATATTTATATACCTGCTTTCTAGTAGAAATTAGTAGTAGAAAGTATAAATTGTTTTTACTTAGGCATAACGTACATATTGTAACCCCCCCCTTTAAGAAATCTATATTTATTTTAAAACCGCTAATAATTAGAGAAACTTTATTTTATTACATTTGTGCAACAATATTTGAAAAATAATTTTAAAAATGTACAATGTTACATTGTTATAGGTCATGTATGTGTTATGCACATTATTATAATAAAACGGAAATACATCGATGTAAAAGCTTACTGTTAAACAATTTGGCAAGACACATGTATACACATATAATAACAGTCCTTGCAAAAGCATAAATGTATTAGGTAAATACCATACTATGTCATAAAAAATACTGTAATATAAAAAAATTAACTGTATGTAAAAAAACTCTTCAAGTTTAGTACTCACAATCTGCTTGGTTATTCGAGTTTTGCTCCCACGAAGGACCGATTTGTGCGTCTGTAGGGGGAGGCATCTTCACATATCCTACATACACCAATCACATCAAACAGCCTTAAGCATGCGCACTTCTGCAGCCTTACTGCTGTCGATATCGCGTTGCAGGTGTCAACCAGACAAGCGTTTATGCTACTGCTGCGAGATATTTGTTCTGTTGTATATATCATGTCAGTACAGATTGCTCAAAAATGATCGAGTGAGGTCTTAAGCTAGTTTCTGTTGCCAGAACACGTTTAAGCAGGGAAGTGGGCAGCTAGCCGGGGTTTTCCGGGCTGAAGCAGCGGTCTTGCGGAGTGTCTTCAGCGGGGTATGCTGCAGTTTTGTTGTCGCTGCTGTTGCAATGTTCGTGCAAGAAGAGAAGATCTTCGCAGGCAAAGTGGTGAAAGTCCACGTCTGTACCATGGAAGGATCGGAGTGGCTGGAGGAAGTCACAGACGATACCACTATAGAAAAACTTAAAGAAAAATGCTTGAAGCATGTATGTATTTGAAAAGCTGCCACTTTTACAAGCTGTAAACGGTTAGCTTGCACTGTTAGCCGACTCGGGCAGGACAGGGCCGGCTACATTTTCAGAGTCATTGCCAAGTATTTTTAGTAACTACCAGACGAGATGTTGCTATTTATAATTTAGTAAGCTTGTCCGTCACCTCCTTTTATGTGGCTATACTATACTAATGTCTTACTGGTTGACTTATAGTTTACCTTTAGGAAACTGACAATAACTTGTTGACAGTCTAACTGTATACATGCACATCTATTATATATACACATCCATGTATTCTAAAGCAATGTGACAGATAAAGTGCTAAGCATTTGATTGGCAGATTGTGACCAAAAGGCATGTGTTTATGATCACTTCAGCAGGTGGCAACATATAAGCTAAATATGTCATTTTTAGGTAGGTAATGTGTAATTTAAATAATGTAAAACTAAGTTACATTAACATCTCCTGTTTCTGTTAAGCTACTGTTCAGTCTTGGTGGTGGTCGTAGACATTTAACACTTAACTCTTATTTGTCCTCCTAAATAGTATGTCCATGGAAGTCTAGAGGACCCTAAAACTCTTACACATCATAAACTTATTCATGCTGCCACAGAAAGAGTTCTCACAGAATCCAAAACGGTTGCCGAGGAAAATCTCAAAGATAAAGGTATTTATACTGTCTGTTGACTCTTATGCTGACTGTAAACTCTTGTTTACAGTGTTTTTTTTATACATGTATTGTTTTACATATATTATTGGTAGGAAATTAAGATGTTGACATAAATTGTTTTTAGATTGTTTGTTATTGATAAATAAAAGACCACCACCGGCTCCACCAAAAATGGCTGACATATCTGCTGAAGAGAAGGTATATGATGTTCATAACTACCCTTGCCTGCTATTCATTTTAGCCCATTTTAACCTGGTAATGTGTTTATTAATGCATTACAGTTTAAAAACTGTGATTCTGGAAAATTAAAGGGTATTCGTGTTTACTGACAGAAGAAGCAAGAGAACAAAGCTCCAGATAAAGACACTATTCTCAAAGCCACAGCAAACCTGTCCACTCGAAACACTGAACGTACAGTAACTCAGCACAACATCAGAGATGTAAGTCACTTACTTTATAAATTGCAATGCCTTAATTGCAGAATATATTATTTTACATTTGTTTTTTCTTTCAGTTTCAGACAGAACTAAGGAAGATTCTAGTCTCGCTTATTGAGGTGGCTCAAAGACTGCTGGCTTTAAATCCAGATGCTGTTGAGCTATTTAAAAAGGCCAATGGTAGGTTATGGATATATAGTGCAGGTACAAGAATTAGGAGCTGATTTTTAACATTACATGTTTGCGTAATGTTTTTGTTTTTATCATATATTTTTTGTTTATATATGTTTTAGCATCTAGCATGGTTATAGCACCTAAGCAAACCAAGTAGCTTGGTTTAATAATGTTAATGTCATTTAATATAGGTCCATAATATACATTTATATCTGAAATTAGCACAGATATCTTGCACAATTTAAACATTTTTTCGCATTAACACAAATTCTTTTTATAATACTTTTTTATAAATGCTTTGCAATAATCTGCATGGCTCCAGACTCCAGCCTTTTATCTGGGACTGAAGTGTCATAGGCTGAGCAAGAAAAACGAAACATTGATAATAATTCTTTAAATTAAGAATGGAAACGGATTTTGCTTGTACATAACATGTCTTTCAATATCTTTACTGTACTCTCAGCATATTTTACTGTAAAGCAGGGTCTTAATGTGCAGGGTAGCAGGGTCTTAATGTGCTTCAAGATGAGCCTCTCGAAGTACTTCATAATGACCGGCGTAAGTGCAACTTGGCGGCCTTGAAGCACGTTGGAACTACGGTGCTGCTCAAAGAGATGTTAAAGATGTCTGTGAAGACATCAGCCAGTTGGTCTGCACATCCTCTGAGCACCCTGCCAGGAATGTTGTCCGGTCCAGCAGCCTTCCACAAGTTTACTCTGTGTAGAGTCTTTCTCGCATCAGCCGTCGTCAGACACAGTACCTGGTCATTGGGGGGAGGGTGGTTTTCCTGGCTTTTACACTGTTCTCAAACTGTGTCTCAAACCGAGTGTAGAAGTCGTTCAATGCATCAAGAAGGGAGGCATTACTGTCACAAGCTGGTGGAGTTGGCCTGTAATTAGTGATAGTCTGGATGCCCTGCCACATGCGCCGTGTGTCTCTGTTGGTCGTGAAGTGGCTGTGGATTTTCTGAGCGTGTGCGCACTTTGCCTCTCTTATGGCCCAGGACTGCTTTGTCTCCTGCCCTGAAGTCTCGGGTTCTCAGTAGAGAACTGCCCTGATGCCCCTGTGATTTGTACGCCATGGTATTATCCTCCACAATTCAAGAGCCAACCTCTGTTTAAGACCTCCCCCTTCTGCTGACACCCGAGGCAGACAGAGCCAGTCAGAGTTTCTAATGCTGTCTGTGCATCCCAGATAGATGTGCAGTGCATGCACTGGACACAGAACAGTCAAAGCTGGGCCTGCCTTCCTAGTGGGGAGCACTTGGATTCTCACCACTTGGTCCAAGAAGGGAGTAGTTGGAACCTCAGGCATGCAGCCAGACAGGGAGGAGGCAGATCTGGCATGAAGTAGACTGATAGTGCAAGGCCTGATGGACCTAGCCATCAGGCAGGTCATGATGAGGCAAGATGTGTTCAATCATCTCTGTCCGCTTCTTCACCACCCTCGGAAAATCTTAATGAAATCGTTTTCAGTGAGTAGCAGCACGCCCTCTGATGCTGTGACCGATTGCATTATTCTCGCAGGCCCCGAATGAAATGGCAATCTTGCCTGCTTGGGACTGACCAGTCACTGCACCTCGGCCATAATCCAAATGATTTTGAATGACTAACAAAAATTTGACATGGCAATACATTTACATGAAGTGGCTTATTATCTTATGCATGCATTGAGTGATCTGGAACAAACTTGAGCTATATATTTGGTAATGGATATGGCTATTGTGATTCACAGCATAGTTGCACTTGTGTAACTCGTGAGTCAAACAGAAAGAAGAGAAAGAACAATGGTAGCAAAATGCAACTATCTGTATTAATTGTACGTAATAAAAAAATTTATGAGCACCACCTTTTAGCATCCGTCACATTTAGAATTTGCATTTCTAGAGATTTGTTTGTCATATACAGGTATAGGATCACGTATGGCAGACACGGCCTCATTACTGATTTGTGTTTTATGTTCAATTTAAAAATTCCCCTCATAGGTGTTCTCATAGGATATTTATTTTTTTTTAAATTAATTTTCAAAGTGCCATTTTATTACCAGAGCTTCAATGATGTTGTTGATGTCTTGATAAAAGGAATGACCAAAAAGCATGCCCTCTGTAAAACTCCATCCGCTTTACCATCCCCTTTAGGTCATTCATGTTGTGAATTATTTAAAGCTTGTCATGCAGATATAACAATTAAAATTCTCTACTTGTGTTAATTTCCAAACTATAAATAATGGCAATTGGCCAATCAGAACTCTAACTAGCAGTGCACATTTCCTTGCTGCTGACCTGTCGTGTGATGACGTACTTATTAAACGATTAAATAATTTTTCACACGTTTCAAAATGGCCAAGAAAAGGGTTTTTTGAGAAAAGCACCTTTTGTCATTCTTTAAAAAAATTTTAGATAATTAGGAACACAAAAATTTTGCATGAATTTCAATTAATGCATGAATTTTGTTAAATTAACAAAACAATTTGTTAAATTAAAATGTCTTTTAAAATTAAATACTTGACTGTAGACACTTGACCGTTCCAGCCATGGATTTATTTATTTTTTATTACAAATTGACGACTTTGTAATAAATTTTATTTCTGTATCGTGGGACAATATAAATTGTACCACTGCAATACAGGTCCTTCTCAGAAAATTAGCATATTGTGATAAAGTTTATTATTTTCTGTAATGTACTGATAAACATTAGACTTTCATATATTTTAGATTTATTACACACAACTGAAGGTAGTTCAAGCCTTTTTATTGTTTTAATATTGATGATTTTGGCATACAGCTCATGAAAACCCAAAATTCCCCATCTCAAAAAATTAGCATATCATGAAAAAGTTCTCTAAACGAGCTATTAACCTAATCATCTGAATCAACTAATTCACTCTAAACACCTGCAAAAGATTCCTGAGGCTTTTAAAAACTCCCAGCCTGGTTCATTACTCAAAACCGCAATCATGCTGTCCAGAAGGCCATCATTGACACCCTCAAGCAAGAGGGTAAGACACAGAAAGAAATTTCTGAACTAATAGGCTGTTCCCAGAGTGCTGTATCAAGGCACCTCAGTGAGAAGTCTGTGGGAAGGAAAAAGTGTGGCAGAAAACGCTGCACAACGAGAAGAGGTGACAGAACCCTGAGGAAGATTGTGGAGAAGGACCGATTCCAGACCTTGGGGGACCTGCGGAAGCAGTGGACTGAGTCTGGAGTAGAAACATCCAGAGCCACCGTGTA
>JBAJNP010009635.1:0-17756 GCA_036877545.1 Yasuhikotakia modesta | reverse complement strand
ACGTTAACACAACAACGCCACGTAAGATGGTCATTTCAAACCCCGTCTGTAAAGAAATGTAAACCCGATGACGCGCGCGTTTACTCGCATCGCGTTCAGGTGCACGAGCGTTTACACTCATTCCTGTAAGAAAGTGACGCTCGATCATCTTTGCGTCACTCAATCGTTTTAATGCATTTCTGCACAAGGCACGTGTCGCGTTCTTGAGGTGGATTGTGGGATTGAGCGCGGCGCGGGGAGGCGCGACGCGGGCGGCGCGTTCTTCTGGAGCGTTGAACGGCGTTCAGACGGGTGTCTGTTGCTGTCGCTGCAGTGCAAACGTGCGGTAAGAGCTGTTAAAGTTTAGATGAACTGTATCGTTTCAGATGAACATTGTACTGTGTCGCTCAAACCAAACGTAGATTAACGTTACTAATTATAACGCAGATGTGTGAAAGTCAATGGTGATATGACGCCTCCTGTCTCCAGCGTTGTTTTGCGTTATTTTGCGTTGTTTTGCGTTATTTTGCGTTGTTTTGCGTTATTTTGTGTGGACAGTTCCAAGGCTGCTTCGTGTGACTCTTTTTGTAGAACACAACTACCTGTATTTTACTGCTTTAAAGGCAGCAACAGTAGTCATATTTACATTAGTTGTACACTGAATTTGATGAAGTGTTGCAAATGTTTCTGTTTGGATCACAGTAATGACCTGGTAGGAAAATTTGAATTTACAGTTGAAATTGATTTAAAATTGACAAGAGGGGAAATATTGATGAACTGCAGCTACAGAATAAATGATTTGAAGAATGAATCTGTCCTGAAGAAGAATTATGTTGTTTGGCACAAATCAAAGTTATTTAAAAAGTTATTTAATAGTTTAACTTGTATGTTGTCTTTTTTTAAAGCACTAATGACTTGAACATGAAGAATTTAAAGCAAAATACTTTAAATTTTAAAAAAGGTTTCACTTAAACATCACACCACAACTTAACCTAGTTTGTCATTAATGTTACGTTACCTGTAGCAGAGAATAGCGCTTATATTTTGCCATTGATCAAGACAGCTAAGCCCAAGTTGTCCCAGTGGAAGTGCCTGTTGTTCCTACTGTCTTACTAACTTTCCAGTTCAAAGGAACTCCCCTTAAACAAAACCTGTTAACATGATTCTTTTTAAGCACACTAGTGACAACCAGCTACAAGATCCTCACAGGTAGGTTTGTGGTATGCTTTATTATATTTGTGAGGACATTACACACACACACACGTCCCTTCTGTTTACCTCAAAGTGACTGTCAAATGTCCTAGTATCAAATGTATGCTGCTGGCTGTATGGACATTAAGTGCATCTGTTCAACATTATCCTCAAACAGTGTCTCACACAATTCATTACATTTCCAAGACTGAACGTCTCCCAGGACACCTCACACATGCTGTTCTTTCAGTGATACACAGCAGACAATCTAAATTCTCCCTCATGTTGTCTGGGCTTCTGTGTCTAACTGCTATCATGTTGATGTGAGCTGTGGCCAGTGTGAGAGGTTTCTTGTACAGTTCGACCAATAACGCTGTTCAAATAATCTCTCTCTAGGCACAGGATGACCCTGTACTGAACGCAACCAGCGTACCGCTCCTTGGTAATGTCCCCATCAGCTTCATTCTCACAGAGACATGAGAGGAGTCAAAGGTTTGAAAAAATCCTGAATGTACTTTGTGTGATTAGTAGAGAAACAGACCTTTACATTCATCCGAGGAAAATAGGTTGAGCACTTGCTTGCGCTCCGATGCTGCACTTCTGTGTCATTTTTATCACTTATGTGTTTCCCAAAGTTTCACATTTGATTGATAGATTAAATAAAGGTCTCGATGATATTCTGATCCGGATATGGATCACGTCCCAATGTGACTTGAGGAATATTGTAGCTTGATGCTTTGCTCTATGCAGTGGAAGGAAATGTTGTTGCGTTCATGTCACAGGACTTTTAGAAATAAAATGTCACCTCGGCTGCGTGATTTGGATGTCACTCATATCTAAAGCACAAAGTTGAGTAAATCTTGAAAACTAAGCATCTGCTTTTCAAATAAACGAGGTTGAAGGAAGATGATTCTTTTCTGGGAATTTTAAGAAGGTGCTTTTTGGGTTCAGAATTGCAGTATAATCTCTGTGATTTCAGTATATGAGACCTCTGTGCGAGTGTGTTCATTTAGCAAAACTAATTCCACAAGAATAATAGAAGCTGCTGCCTGAAAACATTGTTTAAAAATCCTGCTGCTCTTGAATACATCAATGTAATTCCTTCTTTACCATGTTACCCTAGAAAAATTAAATTAAAATTCTGTCAAGCACTGCTTACACATCCTTCATTTCCACATGCAGGTGAGGGTTTATATAATCTGCTGTGCTGGTGTAACTCGGCAGCAGAGTCAGCTGCTGCACGTCTCTGGAGGGATGTGAAGCATTTAAGCACGGCTGAGCCCGTCACTCTGAGCTAAATGGAACTAACTGCAGCAAACAGATAATGGTGTTTTTAAGGGGCTAAGCTGGTGTTTGACCAAGCTGGTGTTTGAAAACTGGCCTTCCTTAGTAATATGATCTAATTATTCCTTGCAAAGAGCTCTTAGAATGTTAGCTGGTGAGCGAAATCTGATGAAATATTTAGCCTCTTTCTGTTTAATTGTTGTGTCTTGTGTTTGCTGTAGTGTCTGTTTATCTGTTTCAGCGACCATTGTTTACATCCTAAGGGGCAGTAGAAAATGGTAAGTTCCATTAATTCCACATCAATTCAACCTTTGATGCTTTTGACAGCTTAGACCATAGCTGTGTTATCACATGTCACTTTAGACTTATGCAGCTCATTAAAAACACATGCAGGCCTTGAAAATCATGCATTTTAAGAGTTCTGTTTCCAGAAACAGTTCTGCTAACACCAGGTCACAGCGCCAAGTAATGGATGCTGTATATAACAAAGCCATATTGGTTTTGCCAGCCTTATATTCTCTCTGTGTGGTTCTGGTGTACATGATTATCCTTTTGGACATTTTCTAACAATGATATGTGTTCTGCATCTCGCATTCATCAGCCCTCAGTGAGGACGAGAAGCTGTTAAAGTTACGTTGTCTGAAAAGCACAGAAAATTGCTTTTTGCATGTTCCAATGCAACGGCCCGTTATGTTGCATAGCATCATACAGTGTCTCTCCAAAAGGTAAATAAGCAGGCCTATTTTTTATGTTGCCCAGATCTAAATAACCTTATTATTAATACAGAAACACAAACTCAGGTCTGGTTGTTCAACACTCACGTTTGTTTGTGTAGATTCTGCTGCTGTGGCTGGTGCAGCATCAGAAATGACAAACAGAAGCAGTGGAGTGAATTCTCAGGATGCTGTTAATGTTTTAAATGGGAATCTGTGTGATCTTTATACATACAGGATGATTTCTTTATTAACTCCAGGCAAACAGTGTCCGGCATTGCTGGAGAATGAATTTTAGAGTTTAAGATTAAAAGCCTAAACTGAGTTAAACAGTAAGAAGTAAAAAAATAGTTAGTTAAACAGATGATGATGGCACGGTAAAGTTTTCAAGTTTTAATGTGACCTACATATAAGAAAAAAGAAAAAAATGAAATCTGTTAGTTTTAATAAAGATCAACCCCAGGATATCACAGTGCCGGTAGTCATGGAAACATCTTCATATTAGATGCTATAATTGAATTTCATTTAAGTGATGCAATCTGAACAATTATGGCAGTAACCTGTGAAATTAAATTAGCATCAGAAAAAAAAACAGTAACAGCACTGGCCTGAAACGTCTGACAGCTGCGGTGGTCTGCCGACACTTTTCACTTTGAACTACACACCGCTAATAGATCTTTATGAAATATATCCAACGTTAGACAACTGATAAAGCAACATGTCCGCTGCTACATTTCCACCCAAGCCCTTAATTTTCTGTCTGACTGATGATTTGGTACGTCCCGGGACATTTGAAAGGAACGTCAGTATTTTAAAGATGATAACTTTGAATCAGCAGAACAATAGAAGCTTCCCATATCTGGAGCTGAGCTGGAATGTGAGATTGAAAGGCTTTCTAATGTTTTAGGTACACTTGGACAGATGTTGAGCATCGATGGAGACAGAATTTCCTGCCTGTGTCCATCAAACTGAAGTTAACATGTACCTGCGTCATCACACAAAGCCTGCTGTCTGTTCTGATGTACTGTGTTTTTCTCCACGTGTCTGTGTTTTTTTTTAAGTCACATGAAGGTTAGACTGATAGGGTAGGGAAATATGAGGAGCAGTTTTTAAACATGCACGTTTATGCACTTAGGTTGCTCCCCGGCAGCTGCAGGAGTAGCTGCCCACTGCTCCGGGTTTGTGTGTGTGTTCACGGCTTGCAGTGTGTGTTCACGGCTTGCAGTGTGTGTTCACGGCTTGCAGTGTGTGTTCACGGCTTGCAGTGTGTGTTCACGGCTTGCAGTGTGTCTCTTATGATCTCTACAGTAGCTCTTATGACAACTCTTCACTTTTGTAGACTTTCCAATGTTTCTGATTCTGCTTGGCACAGGAGGAGTTATCTTGGCCAGCTTCTCCCGAAAGCAACTCAAGCAAGAGATTTCCAGAGGGCAACATCACCCTAAGTGATGCCAAAACACTATTTTGATGTAGTAAAGCCTCAAAGCTTTTGGTGAGTAAACTAAATCTGAAAAATAAGCCACCTTCTCATCAGTGTATTCAAAGCAAATGTTTGGGTATGTTATCTGTAGACTACAGCTGAATATATAAGGCAATCTATAATGGCAGAACACATGGTCTGGGGATTTCATTATCTATAATGTAAAGAGTTCCATCACATATACGACTGATTTAAATGTATTGGACCAGCTAAAGCTGTTTCTTATTCTCCATATTCTGAATGTTGCGTTGACATGCTACAATTACTTCTGCTGATATGTGTGGTTAAACTTTGATGCCTCTGAAACTTTGAGGTTTGTAATAACACAACGGAGAGTAAATGACAGAACACTTTGGGAGGAATTATCGCTTTAATTTCAAAGGAAATAACACAGGGCTGTGTGTAGTGGTTCAGTTTCTTATTTTTTATAAATTGCTTGAAATGATATTCCAATCTATTTTCCTGTGTTATGTTGTTAAAATGTTTCGTATATTGTTTGTGGCACAGTGTTCTGCTTAATGGACTAATTATGATGTGTTTTTACCCATCTGTAATGGGCTGGAAAACAGGATTCACCTCTTGACCTTTCAAATGTCATTTTGAGACAACACACATACTTTCATGGCATATATTTGATATGGCGTATATTTAAAGTTTGCACAATTCTTGCTTGAATTAATCTATGCCAGGGGAGACAGGGCAAATACAGGCCCAGTGGATCAGAACCACATTTAGAGTCAGACAGCTACTGCAGCTACATGCTAATGAGGTGCTCTGTTATGCTAACAGATAAAATAACCTCTTACTGTAAGAAATCATTTTACTTCAGTCTGAACCTGCTATCAGTCTAAATCTTGTATTGTCTGCTGGCTTTTGCTTCACAGGTCAACTGAGTCTAAAAAGGTATTAGTCACATGACATTTCATGATCGGGTGATTGGCTCAAAATACTAGCAGTACCAATGAGTCAATGAGAAAGCAGAGCGTGTACTTCCAGCTACAGTCTCTGAGATGAACAATGTAGCTCCAGGTAATATATACCAACTTTCCTTTACCAGTTTCTGTCTCCTTCAGCTTCTTATTTGTTCTGTTTTCCTGTCCTCTTTCAGCTTAGAATTAGGTAGTGACATGCATATTTTCAACTTCTTGAATAAATCTGCCAAACAGGCTGATTTAAATACAGTAGAGGCTCATTGTTGAAGCGATGACCTTCTTATAGCTGTGTGTTAGTAGAAGTGTGATTTGTCTTTCTGAGAGTAATGTCTATGCCGCTTTACAGAATTTAACACAGTTCTCACTTTAAGAGATTACTGACACTACACCTAGAACATTCTGCAAACCCAAACAACTATATATGTAATATTCACAAGTTATTTCCACAGTCAGCGTTTGCAAAAACAAGATATTTAAGGCTTGAGAGTAAGAGAAGAAAAGTGATGAAATATGGCAAGTGAATTGATGGGAGGCAGTGATGGATGACCTGCATAAGTAAGTYGAGGTTTGTTATGCGTATACACTGCTGGAACGTATGAGATGAAGGTTGGAGAGTCACTTGGATGGTGAGAGACACTTGCTAGCAGTCTCAGTCTTTTGTCAGCGATGCCTTATCCTGGATCTGTTGGTATAGATGAGGTTACAGTGTAGAAATGCTCTCTGCATAGGTGTGTGTGTCTCCGACGAATGACTTTAACTGTGAGGAAGTGCTTGTTATGGTAACTAGCTAAAGGAATTGGCAGTATTTCTGAGCATTACTGCAGAGTGACTGTTGTTGGTTTACTTGCTGTGATGTACTGAAACCATTTCACCTTTCACTCTAGGCCTGTCTGTGTGAGATACTGATCAAACCCTTTCATCCAGGTGCTGAACCCCCAACATGCAGTATGTGATGCCACAGTCAGGCCTCAGGCCATGTGCTGGTGCAGCTGCTGCTGTATCTGTGATGCAACGCACAGTTTTGTGTTTAACTGCTTTGGCTGAATACAGCTCTTAAGCTGAGCTATACGTTTCTGTGGAGATTTAATGGGTCATTATAGGTTCTTTGATCAGTATCAGGATTCTGTAAAGCAGCAGTTGACAGAGCGATAGCTGAAGCACTTTAGACTGTAAATGTTTAACATTGTAAATGTTATGACATCAGGAAGCGAAAGCCCTTGTGGTTTTAAATGAGAAACTTTATTGGTCATGACTGGCCAGTAGAGAATGAGCAGAATTTATTATGAATGTGCTCCATCTGCGTCTGATGAGCAGATCGTAAACCTACAGCACCCCACAGGTGAGCGGAACCTCCTTACATACCTGTAACCTCATGACGAACTGCTCCAACACATTTTTGTTCTCCGTCAGGAGGTCATTTGCATGTGGGCAGGAGTCGGATCAGCGCAAGCATGTGGAGATCTTCAGTCTACACTTTCTCCCCACCACCACAAGAGGCGACGCGCGCTCGGCTGGAGAGGGAAAAGCGCTGTAATGACGGCGCGGCGGCGGAGCGCATCGCATCGCATCGCGCAGCGTCGCGTCTGTCCCCATCGCGCTGAGGATCGTACAGTTACAGAGGAGCTTTTGTTGCGGCTGCGCTTCAGGTAATGCTCGTCTTTATAAACTTCTTTGTGTCTACAGTCCTACGGCGAACATATATTTAATATATATAGTATCTCGTGCGGACAGTGAGGTTTATTGAAATGTGTTGTTCTTATGGAGATATTGTGATAATACAAAATCTGCGGGTTTTTTTTGTAACTTGTTGCCGGTAGTTTGTGTAGGAAAAAAATACGAGTTTCAGCTTTAATGCGTCTGTTGTTTAGATACGGGTGAATATACGCTCTTACCCTGTCATCTATCCATCATAATCTGCAGAAATGAAGGGAAGGTTATTGAACAGATGTAATGCTTGTGGGACTTCGGTTAAGTTACGCATCTAACGTTCTCTAAAGTACTTGCAAACTTGGCAGCATGTGCTTTTATATACATTTAAATATTATGGCTCACATCTGCACGTATCTGAACGGCTGACATTTCTTTTAAATGCAGATTTTAAAGGTGAAGTTAATGTGTGAGAATCGCAGTCATTTGTAGCACTTGCTAATGCTTGTCTAAGAGTCTGAGTGTATTGGGTGACGGGGCCGTGAAACATTATGATGAATTCTTTAGTACATAACTGTGTGTTTTGTGAATATAACAAACTCTTCAGTTTCTGAATTAATATTTAGACAGGATAATAATGAACTTCTCTGTCTCTGTGGTAATTTGCATTAGAGTCAATGAGAAACATGCAAAAACATTAATTCTTTATAAAGTTAAATTAAAGTTGTTCATTATAAAGCTCATCATGGTGACAGCTTCTGTTTATAGTTCTGTGCTGTTATTTATTGATAAATCTGAAGTTTATCTAAGCTGTCATTAATTTTAAAAATAATATAATAGCACAAGGCATGGGTTTATTTGCATGTGTCCACTGTTAGTTCATTGATATTTTGATGTGATGCATGCAGGAACTCTTTGTTGTGCTCTTGATGTGATTTATGGATTTGACTTACATTATTGCATTTGGAGGGCTTAATAATGGCCTTTGCACCGTACATGCTTAGCTTGTAGCAAGGTGTAAGTGCAATACAGCTTAGATCGCATGGTGCTTTTCCACATCTCTAAAGGTTTCCCCCAAAGGCTTTCCCCTTTGTCTGCGTGCAGGTTGAAGTGTGAGTTCAGTCCTCCAGCGCATGCGCTCTTTTTGCACTGCATGTTGCCTTTACCCAGCTCACCGTTGGAGCCACTCTGATACTGGATATCCAATACGCGATTTGCAGTATCCAGTCAGGCCACTGATCTACGTCCAAAGATGCCTTTATCTACTGATAGTGAAACCTGAGCTGTGTCGCTGCATGCCAGCCTGACTGTAATTATCGCATCAATTTTAATGCAACCAACAATTATAAATGGACCGTGGTGAATTATTGCCTGCTCTCAGTCTGTGGCTGTATTTATGCACTTGCGGTATGATATCGACAGTTATATTGCTCAAGGGGCCAGTCATACGCGATATAATGAAACGTTCACCAGTAATGCACCTGTAGATGGGTGTCAGCTTTGGCCACATATTTTCCATAGCGGCGCACTCATATAAACTAATGTGTTATAGATTTGTGGTGATTTATGTCCAGCGACCGGCCGCGTCGCCTTCAGGCTCTCAAACTCTGGCCACGGACACAAGCCCACTGTTTGATAGATCATGTGGCTGAAGGGACGTGCCACGGACAGCATTGATTACATTTTACTGAGTCTGGGAATAAACGTTAGTGTGCTGTACGGAGAGGCAGGGAGAGTGATGTATGTGGCCCGAGGGCTGCTGGAGATGACAGATGTGGGTTAGAAATGTTCAAGCTTTTATGAAGCATCAGAGACTGGTAGGTGGGTTCCAGGAGGGTGTTAATCGCTACACCTCCCTTGTTTCAGGTTGAATGTGTGAGTTTTTATACACTTCCTAGTTTAGTTGAGATAAATTCAGATTGTCCAATAGCACTGCACATGTCAACACATAAGACATAAAGATGACTAAAGATAAAAGTACAATGCCAAAAAAATAGCGTTGTATAACACATTTAAAATCACTTTAAATAGTTTAAATTTAAAGGTTAAATTAAAAAAAAGTATTAGAAATGTTACTTTTTTTGGTTTAAAACATGCACTAAACACATTGTTTACAAATGTCTCACCCTTTATCCACACTGTTGGTAGAAATGTTGATTTAAACACTGCTGTTTTCATTTAGTTAAATGAAAGCACTGCGGTTCTAATATCTAATATCTGTTTGGCTTTATAGTATGGATTATAATATTTGAACGCATGTGGCTCTTCAGCTTGTCAGGGGTTTATTGTTCTGTTGCTGCATGTCTGTCAGTATTCAAGCATGCAAACCGCAGTGTGTTTTCAGGTTACAGTGATAACATGCAGGTCAAGTGGCTTTTTCAAATGCATGTTTTTCCAGCACCACAACAATTTAATAATTACTGTCATTAAAGCGTCAGTCCGTGTTGCTGTCACTCAGAGCAGAGCCCAGGATACGCATGTGTTTGAAAAAGAGCAAACAGTAAACAGAGCATTTTGTGTGATGTTTGGCGGCAGAGACGCATGCTGAATCCTTTGAATCATTAACACCAGATGAATCATGTTGAAATGTTTTCATGTTATTTCAGTGTATAGGATGTTACCATTTAGCTGGGCTGTATGTGTGAACAGCATTTCACGTTGTTGTTTGCTCTCTTTTGCTCACTCACTGTTTCTTCTCTTTCCACCTGCTTTACATGTTTAATTTTTTTTAGTTATGAGCCCCAATCATGAAACAATTTTTTTACTAATAAAAAATAAACATAATAACTTTATAATTTTTTACTAACTTTATAGTTAGTATAGTTTATAGTTTATAGATATAGTTTATATTAAGAACAGGGTTGTTATTGTGGTTTAATTTGTTCTTTATACTCATAGGTAACTGACATGCCCTTTTTCTCCTCTGAAGATTTTATGGTAATTTTCTGCCTTAGCAATTTTACCTAAACTATATTTCTGCAGTTTGCACAGAATGTATTATAATTAGTATTATTTTACCTTAAAATAAACAGTACATTTAATTACGTTATGGTTGTACCATATTACTGTCACATTGTACTTTTATAGCATGATCCTAAATGATTACAAATAATATTAACATTAATTAAATATTGATATTTAATGTATTAATAGCAATTTATTATAAATTAATATTAATAATGCTAATTTATATATCAAGTAAAAAAGCCTGTGGAAGGTAATTATACCTAAATGCCATGTAAACAGTTTGCTGTCTATATTATCTATATTGCAACTTTTACCTTTGGATTTTAGGTTGAAATAGTCAGGTCTTGATAGTTTCAATTAGTATTACAAATTCAATCATTTGTAATAAGTGCTGGGTATTTTTAGCCATTACAAAGCTAACCTGAAGCCAAATCGATTATATGGAACATGAACGTTTACTGAGAAACTCAGAACCTTTTGTTTAGAAGGGCGCCTGCAAAATCCATCGGATAACCACTGTTCCAATTTTACAAATTCATATTTTTCTCCTCACTAATAGTATCAACACAAACAATTCCAGCCTGAACTGAAAATGACGTTTAGAGAGACGCATGTGAGGACCCCAGTAATTGGGTCGGTTGGCGATGATTTAAATGACATAATTTCCTCGCTAAAGATTAAAGCTCTGGGTTTAATTGTGGTTTTATCTTGCAAGGTTCAGCATCACGTCCTCACCCGTGTTTGTTTACTCGGGGTGATTTACTAGTGAAGGCGGTCTGTTACGCCCTGATAAAAGCACTCATTACACACAAGGTCTCAAACGTGGATAAACAAGGATAACGTCAGTCTCACTCTGCCTTTCAGCTCCCTCCTGTCTGACCTCACATGCTCCCACCCTTATCATTACACAGCAAATTGTCTTTGCATTTTTCTATGTAGTTATTCATTTGGTTGCGTTGTCTTGCCTCCCACAGACTAGCAGATGGGCTGCAGGGGTAGTGTGTCTGTCTGTCTGAAGTGTGTTGTCTAAAAATCATCCAGGCTTGTGTTTGTTGTGATGTCGTGTACATGTGAGGTTTGGGGAGTCTGACTGTTTTTCTGGTTGTTATCAGTAGTGAGTCTCCCAGAACACAAATAAAATATAGTAGAAAGTTCAATGGCAGACAGTAATTTAGCTGTGCTAGCAAAATGCCCCTGCTAACAGTGTGGGGTCAATGGTCCTTCAGGTTAAATTGATCGTCTGAGAAAATTCCTTATTGGCTGTGAGCAGTGTTGAAGAATTACTTACTAACTAAATGAAGCGACACAACTAACTTTTCTTCACTTTATATAACGCAGAGCTTGAGCGTGTAATGCACTAATCAAATGCATTCTCTTGAAATGTTCTCTCACTTGGGAATTTTATCATTGTTTTCTCATCACAGTTGGTTCAAGCAGTTCATGTAATGATTTGTTGAAAACAATCTGACCTGAAGTAAAGATCGTCTTTAAAATATTTTCACAGTGTTATTTAATAAATGAACATTTCTAAGTGTATTAGTTTAGGTTAAATTAATTTATAAAGTTATGTAAACTTCACTTTTGATTGTGTGAAATTTTTGGCTCGTCAGTATAATCATAAATTAAATCCTAAATATAACACAATATAGTGGCAAAAAACATATCTATGCAAGTTTGGCTTTCGGTATGCCTGTTTTTCTATTTTGGGTGTTTGACTACATGTCAGGGTGTTGCCATGCAGCGGCTAAGGTGTTCCTAATGGTTGTTAGTGCCTTACACTTGCAGTGCATTGCCAGATGGATGCTGATTGGCCCAAGTCAGAAGAGATCACCTGTCTGTAGATATGCCTGTGGTCTGTCATTCAGTGCCTGTATGATCACAGCTCAGATCGCTCTCTCTCTTCAACAGGATGCACAGGGTCACGTTTGGAGCGCCGCTGTAAACACTCAGTTCAGAGCACACATCTTAATATGAGCTTTAATGAGTCTCAGTTTAACAAGCACCTCTAAAACTTCCCAGAGCTACATGCCGTGTGTCAGAGAGGCCCTTCATTCATAAATATGTGATTCTGACTGGTTTTTAAATCATGATTATTTGCTATCCACAGCAGAGAGTCAACAAATGAGCAGTTAACACCACAAGAGTGCAGAACGCCCCTCCCTGCATTCCAAATTATGTTTCTTTCTCTTCAGCTCCTGTGAGAGCAGGACGCAGAGAAACTGCTAACAGGGGTGAGCGGACCGCAGCGTCTGGCTCCTCAGAGAGAGCTCTGTGTGGGGAAGAAAGACACGATTGTGTTGGGTTTGCTCGCTTCTACAGCTTCTAACTTAACTAGCACTAGTAATGCCCCGCTTTGCTTCACTGCTGTAGTGACTTTCCTGCTGGTGTTGGTGTCAGAGTGTTCTACACATATTAAGATCTGATTAGCACTTTGTTCCTGTTAACAACACATGTAAAGATATTGGATGGCACAGTGATTAGAGCTGTTTATTACAGAAAAGGTTACTTTGTTGCTGCCACATTCAATGACTTCATTAGCTATTGTAATATCTACTTGTAAATAGTAATATTTACTGATAATATTACTTGTAATATTTACTGCTCGCATTGCACACAACAGTAGCTTATAACGATGACTAAAGCGCTGTGTGGCTGTGGTTTAGGATGCTGGTTAACTGGTGTTCTGCTTTACCTGGGTGAAGTCAGCTGAACTCGTTTCTCATACATGTGATTAGATTTGATGAAGACATTGACGTCTTCATGTATTCTAGAGAGAAATATGTTTGATGAATCATCCACAGTAGGGCAGCTAGCATGTCTTAGAGAGTAAACAGGGAGAATATGCTGATTTCTCAGTGTTTTACAGATGCGCTGAAGGCTGTGCGCAATGAGAAAATCTTAGAGATGAGATGTCCTCTCCTGAACATCTTGTGTTGAGTTTTCTAGTGGAAATAGTATAGACTAACAGCTGACTCACTACTCCACTTTAAGCTGCAACAATAGAGCCTTTTGAAGCCCTGAACACACGCTCACCATCTCCTCTGCTTCCCTCTTAGACCTTTGCTCTGCAAAGAAGAGCCAAATGCAGGAGATGTTCTGTCTTACTATGCAATTTCAGCCCAGTTAGCTAATGGCGTTTGCTGTCAAGGCGGCCAGCTCTATGAATCAGGGGCTGTTAATAGCCCATTGGTAATGCGCCTCACGCTGCGCTGGGATGGGCTGGGCCCCAGGGGCTCTGGCTCTATGGCAGATCCATTATTCATGCTTCAGCCTGGACTGCTGGGAGTCAGTGACACCTGGAGCAGCACAATCACTCGGGGGTTTAAGGGAGATTGCCTGCCATGGCTGGAGGTCATTTGCCCAAAGCCCTACAAACCGCAGGTCATACCAAAGCCAACTTTACCATTAGACAGATACGATATGATGAAAGCCATTATCAGGATATTGTTGTATACTTCACAGACACTGACACCCTTGATGTTTGGAGTCCAGAGGCAGAGCAGAGATTATCCCTGAGCGCCATCACTTCCTGAAGTATAATTGATGTGCCTCTAGCAACACTAAATGCCGATTAGTTTCCAGAAAGGCTGATTTAAAGACATAAACCTTTTTGCTTTCAGTCAGTTCCAGAATGTTCTGCAGCCTAAACGGATGTCCTGCTCAATACGATGGTAAATATTGTTTAGGATAAGCATGAATTCATTTTGGCAGCCTTGTGTATAATGTATTTGCTTATGTATGTCCATATTATACCAGAACTCATATTGGTCAACTCCGAATTACAGCATGCAGAAAATTACACACTTCACCAAACTGTTCCCACGCGCTGTGACAGATGTTGTTTGCAAACATAAATGCTGTAATTACTTCAGCTTCTACACATTTTTGATCAGTGTGTAACATGAATTCTGTTGTCATATTTTTATAATTTACCTTGCCTTTTAGGTTTTCAGTTGAAATAAAAAATTGAAGCTGCCTTTAGCACGATGTGATTGTAGGATGCCGCATTTTTTACCCACCCTGCTGAAATTTGAGACCAGACCTTTTAAAAGCAACATTTGCCAGCCAGGATGTTGTTCATTAACAAGGCTTTATAGTTGTAGACTTAGCATACTTTATTCACAGATCTTTGGGTATGAAGGCGAGTCTGTTTAACATGTACCAGTTCTGCGTCACTAGTGGCTCCAAACAGAATTACCGAAATAAAGATAAACATTTGCAAGTTTCCATGTCTCTGAAAGCATTAAACTGGAATAAGAGACAACTTTTTAAAATTGAAATAATCACACACATTACACTAAGCAGCCGGTGGTTACAACACCTGTCTCTCAAATCTTTATGCTGTACTCATGATCATTCATCCTCAGTCATCTCTCTTCCCAAATCATTTGTTCTTCCTGTCTAAAATGCTTCTTGTGTCATTGCATGTTCTTTTCTCATGTCTAATGTCTTGGTTCTGACTGTAGGTTCATCATGACTATTATCGTAGTGGCTTGTATTACTGGGCATTGCTGTATGTAGATGTAGTATTTTTAGTAGTTAATATTTCACAACTTTCAACTGATTAATGCGTCTCACCAGTGAAGTCATAACAAATAATAAATCGCAGCAGGGATCGGCACCTTACACATTATACTTCATGTTTTGTTTCTCTTGGCTGGGGAAAAAAAGAACGTCACCAGCTTTATTCCAGCAGCTGTTCTCCAGAATTGAATTGAACTTTGTTGGAAACTTGTGCTACAGACATGAGTGTGGCTTGTTTAGAAGTGTGTAAATACTTCTCCAGGTAGTCAGACTTACAGTTTCATCTGGCAGTCTATAAACTGGGTAAAATCAACACACAGATGATCGGAATATCTTAGATATTGGTGGTTGACTTTTCTGACTTGAAAGTGAGTAAGTATTGAGCTGGAACACCCAGCAACCAGCTAGCATATGCTCACAACACCCTAGCAACCGAGTAACACATAGACAGGCTCGTAACAGACTTTGACAGACAGACAGGCTCCACTCATATGATTTATTCAGAAAAAAAGATGTTAGTCAGCACAGCATCAACACCCAAACAGGTTTATTATATGAGTTATACGAGTAAATTATGACAGAAGTTTCATTAATGTCAGATCTAACATTTTAAATCTCTAAATAATTAACATTTCTAAATAAGCTGTGCAGTTTATAATAATACTACTAATCATTTCTGCTCAAATGTTGTGCATTCACACAATCTGCGTAGTATTACACAGCCAGCAGGTTGCTCTGAGACTGTTTGAGGGAGTTTTTACTTGAGGTTGTAAATTGCTTTAATAGTAGAGTCTGACACGCATAATTTGTTATTTTTCCTCTCTAGTTCTTGGCAAAATCAGTGTTACACCCCAGAGACGACAGTTTCTTCTCTCCTCAGGCTAAATTGAGTCTGTGTGCTGAGAGAGATATTGGCATGTTTCTGCATATACAGTGATTAAGTTGCAGGTCTGTATGTTGTAACGAACCGCTCCGTATGTTTGAGTCTCATGGTTGAGCTGTAATCACTGGGCACAAACTGTAAATGATGTGATGTTTGTGCCATTTTTCATTTGGTTCATTTCCATATTATTTGTACTGAAAATTATTGCTTTTTCTAGGGAGATTGGCAATGCGTTACTCTCCCTAATACTGTCATCACATAATGGTTGAATTGATGCATGTTGTAAATTGCAGCTCTTGTGTTGCGCAGTGTTTCTGTGAGACCTGAGAACTAAACACTGTTGATAATGGAGCCGGCTGATATTAGTTGGGCTGAAGCAAGCATCAACCGACAGGTGAGTGATTCGCTAGCCCACGCAGTCACATGTGTGCAGTGACTTACCTGTAGTTCTGAATAATAATGCTTTGTTACTGGCGTTGGGTCTTGAAGATGCTATGCGTGCACAATTCCTGCGAGGAGCATTTGAAAAGGTTCACGGATGTGTTATAATGTGGGCTGTTTTGTGTTGTTGGGGCTAGGCAGCTAAATGGTTTGTCGGTCACACATTTGTACAGCTCATCAATCGTGTTAAATGCAGCTTTGTTTGACAGGCAAATAACTTCTTGCCAGTATTGTGTTTCTTTATCAAATTTGGACAGTCTAGCTTCAATATTCTCACTCCACCATAGATTAATGTGTGACGAGTCATTAAGTAGAAAAAGCAGAGGGCTATCTTGGGAGCTTTTGCTCAGAAAATAAGGCATTTTTTCCTTTCTGAAGCCTTCATGCAAGCTGCTCACAGGCCTAGTGTAACATGGCTAGCTGTAGACTAGCGCAGCCAGTTTGGCAGCTTTGAAGAATGCGTGCTCTGGATCAGGAAACATGCTTTCCAGGGGCTTTGCAGATCGGTGCGCAGGCCTTTCCTCAGACAGCGACAGCCATTTAAAGAAGGTCTAATCAGCAAAATGCCATAGTGATTCTGCTCCTGCACAAAGCTGCTCTGCCTAAATCTGCCACAAAGACATGAGGCTTGTTTCGCACAATGAGCCTTTTCCTCTTTTCATTATGACACTGGCACTGTCGCTGTCCTTGTACTGTGTACTGTGCCATTTTTGTTTCATGTTCAGCAGGAATGTTTTTGCAACTACATACAAATCAGAGAGCTCATGCAGGACATACATGTGTATATATATATATATATGTATATATTTGTGTTATGTTACTATAGATGATGAGTCTTTAAGTTTATTTTGTAAAAGTCTGCGTTGCTAACTGTTCAGAAACTCACTCTTTTCCATCCACACCATAAATGTTACAGTATTTTATAGCTTTAGCTACAGCTCTTGAACCCTCATTGATTTTAATAGACAGAACTGTTAAGAAAAATTCAATGTCCCCAATGACTCGTTCCTCTCAATACATTTTTCAGCTACGCCCTTTGAATCAGCAATTATTACCAATGCAAGGAATGAATTGTCATGTAAGTAAAATGAATCATTATTGCACCAGATAAAGGTCTGCTTGACTTGTTCTTTCTTTCGCATTCCTCTGAAGATGCAAATCCATCCATCCATAAGGGCAACTCTCAGTCCTAGCATGTAATTACAGGGGCAGAACCAGAAGAGTGCAGGATTACTGGAGATAAATGGAGATGGCAGAGAAGGTCTATGATATTAACTCTGCCGTCTGTTTGCAGAGGCTGTGCCAGAGAGCTCATGCAATTTCTGCCTTTCTGATTGATCATTTGCAAAGGCAGTTAAGAGTAAACGGGTGTGGTGAGAGGTTCTGAGGACAGCAGTGGTAATGAATGCATGCTCAGCTCTGCTTGTGTTCATTGCTGAGGGATGAGTCAGTGGAGAGAGTTGGATCGATATGAACGGGGCTGTAGGTACTGGTCTGTCAGGAGTGGAAAACTAGGCAATTTCTCTGAGGTGTTTAGAGAACTTGTGTATGTTGGGTAGACACGTGCACCAATGAGTTGTTCATATGACAGAAATAAACACATTGAGGGTTCCCTGATCGCTCACCAGTTGCTGCAGTGATAGCTACCCACTGCTCTGTTTGTGTGTGTGTTGTTGTGTTTGTGTGTGTGTTTTTGTGTTGTTGTGTTTGTGTGT
>JBAJNP010009634.1:0-17758 GCA_036877545.1 Yasuhikotakia modesta | reverse complement strand
GATGTTGCTTTAATTCTCGTTACGCAGTTTCCTCGTGTGGGTGACGCGCGCGGCGCGCTCCGCTCTCCATTAGATCAAACCCTGATGTGGTTCCGCGTGCGATACAGGAACCCGATAGAGGAACCAACATAGTGGAACCAGACCTCCAAGTTTGACTTTACTCGAAATCGTCTGTCTTTGAAGGAAACGTCGCATGTCTCCGTTTGGTGTTTGTGTGTCCATCGCGTCTCCGTAAGGCCATCAAAGCGCGCAGGAGATTCAAACCTTTTCCAGGCTCTGTTTGGAGACAATCGGCGTTTTCCTATGTTTGATACGAGCTTCGTGAACATGACGAGTTTAAAGGCGTTTACTGAGCCGTTTGGTAAGTGAATCTGCTTAAAACTTTCCAGGAAAAACTGCTTTTGAATGTTTCTGTACTGGTTTGTACCCTAATATGTATAATACGGTTTTAATAAGTAACTTAATAAATAACTTTATAAGAGCGTGAACTTTTGTAGCTTTGCATTACAAATGTAAGTAGACTTACTTATAAATGCTAATATAAGGGATAACAATAAATTGCATGGCAGGTTTGTTGGGATGCGTGTTCATCTGTGGAGATCCAGGTGGATTATCGCGTGCTGTGACCTCAGAAACAGGCGAGGATGTTTCCTTGTTGCTTTCTGCTATTGCCAAACAGTTGAAGAAGACTTTCGGAGATTTCCTGGTAGAGGAAGCAGAGATGACAGGGTTTGTGGCCCGTTTGCCCTGCAGGTTTAAATTATGATGTGGTTTGCATTTATCTCTTCAAGTTCATCCAGGACAAGCAGCTACATGTTCCTGCATTCCTGGCTGAGCACAAACCCAAAACCCCAACTTTGGTTTCGTCTAAATGTAGGAAATACGGATGGTTCTGTGACCTCTGCTGGTCTTTAGACACACCAGGGTCTTCATCTGATCTTCCTGGTGTTGTTCAGTGAATTACATGTAAAACACAAGCATGAGATCGTATCATGACGTGTGTCAGACGTTTGGAGCGCATGCAGTGGTTTATAAGAGGTGCTGCATGAAAAGGTGAAAATGACCTTATAACGGAACCATGTTTTTGTCAGAGTTTGTAGATAACATCAGCATAAGGTGTTAGGTACTTTTTCCTGTTTGGCATTTCCTGTTTGGTGTCATCAGTGAACGTTTCTTGCTGTCCCGGGCTGTTGTCAGGCCTGTTTTTGGTCACTTTATTAGTTGACAGAATTTCTTAGGAAATGCCCTTTATTTCATACTGCAGAGAGAGAGAGAGAGAGAGAGAGAGTTTCTGATAAGATTTGTTTATAGTTGTCAGCAGCATGGTTTCTACAAGAGCTTTACGCTCACATGAGAGATGTTAGGAGTCACATTCAGATGAAAAGCTAGTTAAGATGGGTTGCATGATGCCAGCAGTGGTTTAAATATGAACCGATAACCAGCTGAAATCCTCAGTCTTCACCGTAACCCGTGACTGATGGATTATCTGACTGAGACGTCTGCTGGTAATTTCATTCAATTTTATTTGAATAGAACCTTTTATAACGTTGCATTGCTTCAAAGCAGAAAATCAAATGAAGAAGTCAGAGAAATTGTGAAAAGTGTGTGATGCCTTTTTTACTAAAGGACAAACCAGCGCTATCTTGGTTATCTTGGTTTATGTTTGACTGGATATATTAACTCAGCATGGGTGGTTAAGTATCAGAACTGCACATCGATTTATAGAAATTAGCTTAATAATATCTGGTGACTATATGTAAAAAAAACCCACATGCATTCTGGATCAATAACTGCTTGTCCTTCAGTGGATTTTTGTGACATAAATCTGCTCTGAATCTCATACCACAACTACAGAAAAAAACAGACAAAAAACAGACAAAAAGGTTTTTCAAAGCATTATTTCAGCATTCCAGCTGCACAGATATTTCTACCTGTTAAACAATATAAAAATTCATTTTGTATTATTAAAGTATGAACTGGTTACACTCACAGACACACTTTTACACTTCCTTATAGACACTTCATCTTTGTGACCTAATTAGCCGCTGCGGTAACAAGTGTTTTTGTGTTATTTGTACACAGTGTTTATAGCAGTGTTTGCAGAAGAGAAGAGAGAAGACTTTTAACAGTTTTTTTAATCTAAGAGTAACAGCAACACAGTCTCAGTTTATGTTATATCTGTATGTATTTTAATGAATTTCCCTTTTCCTGCTGAATCACAGCTGTCAGGTTATTGGCTGTCAGTGTAGTGCAGCATCATGTTTTCATCACACGCTTTAACTCGTGTTGTTCTCTGCAGGAACAGTGTTTTCTGAGCCGGTGGAGGACACGGACACCAGCAACTTTACAGAGATGGTAGGTGGTCTTCTGATGGAACGTTCTAGATGGGTGACGCTGGGGTTTTGAGTTGAACCATTGGTTTATGACATGCTACACGCACTCTAAACACAGTTATCTTTAATACATGATTGAAAAGCCCAGATTATGTGGGGCAGACGTATGGAAATAAATATAACGTTTCTGAGGGGAGAGACTCAGCATTGAAACACAAACGCCTACATTGTTTTCTAGAGCCGGATGCTAATTCTCAGAAGTTTGTTCTAGCATGTCCGCTGTTCATTCATCCACACACCTGAAAGTTACTATTTTCCCTCTTTGCCACACCATGCATCCCTCCTCCCTTTAAATGCTGCTTGTGGAATAGGAACAAAGCTGTATTGTTGTTCTCTGAGATAGCTGCAGTTGTGTGATTTTTATTTGTTCTCACTGTTTTTAGTCTCTGAAGTCAAATTTCCCTGTTCAGGTCACTGATCCACAAGATCTGAGAGGTATGTCTTGTAACTTTATATTTCTGAAGCTCTGTGTTTCTGTCAGCTCATGTATGTACTCAATATACTCTGTAATTAAATCAGTTATTCTGTTCAGCTCAGACTTGAAATGTGTGTCTGATAAGCTGTTGGAAAGACTGAAATTAGCTTCCTGTCAGTTCTGTGTTTAGTCAGTGCTAATGATCTCACACATTCATAGTGTCATAGTGACCTTTCGGTCAGCCTCCACACTTTCCATATAATTATATTTAATAGGACACAAAGGTACAGCAGGTGTGTTTGTAGGGATTTGATCCCTGATTGTTTACAGATCCTGGGACTCTGCAGCTCAGCTCTGGTCCTGCTGGTTACCTGACCGTGTCGACAGACCAGATTAAACAAGTGAGTCATGAATTTGTTAGCAGGCTAAACTCATCTAACATCACTTTGCGTGTCAGTGAGTTTGGTCTTGTCATAGTATTGGCTGAAGTCTTGTCACTTTGTGACAGGATGCGTATTTATAGCTACAAACCGCATTAAAAGTTTGTCATAGCACTTCTTTTGCAGCTCTGAGAAGTTGTGTAGGAAATCTGTGGTTTTGTGTGAATTTCTTCCACTTCTTATGACTAAGACTTTATTCCGTCTTAAGTATTTGACTGTTCTCAGTTGTTTTCATTAGACGGGCGATTTTTACTGAGCAGTTTCACAGCACCATTACATTTGTTTACATTTAAGAGATGCTTTGAGGTCATTTAAATTGTGTAACAAGAACAAAGTGCTCAAACGTCTTAATTATAGTTCATGACAGAAGGTTTGGAATCTATGTTAATATTTCCTACTTAAATATCTAAAGAACATTTTTTGCTGATTTATCTAAGACTTCTGCATGTTTTAAATATTTCCTTTAACTTAAATTTCCCCTTTATCCCCAGCCTGTGGAAAATGATAAAACTGAATTCATGTCATCAGCTTCTGTTTCGCCAGGCATGTATCATTTAACATTTCTTGAACGTTGCTATTAATGTTTCTTTTTAATATTCTTACCAATCGTTTAAGAGACGCTTGCCAACATATGTTCTCCCTCTCCAGACTTCAGTAAACCTCGCACGCCCCCGGCTCCTCCCCCCAAAATCTGTGACCTGATGAACGATGAAGACCTCCTGTACACCTTGCGGCTGAAGCTGGACCCCACTCACTGCACCGTCAAAAACTGGAAGAACTTTGCCAGCCGCTGGGGGATGAGCTACGACGAGCTAATGCTGCTGGAGCAACGTACGCACGGCTCCACCTACCACAGCCCCACGCAAGAGTTCCTCCAGAGATACAACCATAAACCGGTCACAGAGCTCACCGAACTCTGCCAGCTGTACCAGCGCATCGACGTGCTCCGACTGCTCCAGAGATGGGTGGAGAACGACTGGCCCTCACGCTGGCAAAAGGCCCATTAACTGGGGAACGTACAGGGAACGTACAGGGAACGTACAGGGAATGGTCAGAACACAGCGCTGATGAGCGGTCAGGCAAAAACTGTGTTTACGGGTTGTAAACTGGACTTTTGTGTCATGATTGCCAGTGATTTGGAGGGTGTTTCTGAATGCAGGTTTGTCTATCCTGACATTGCATTCGGTTGGTTGTACAGAACCTTCAATTTGAAGAAAGCTCATGCGGTTTTAATAGATTCTCCAGATGCAGGGGTTAGCATGGAAACAGACAGTAAATAAGTTTCTGTGTGGTGGGAGACCAGCAGGGAGACCACCGAGGTGTGACTAACCCTTCCAATTCTGTCTGGAAATCCTGTGGGGCATTTTATTTATTTTATACACAAACTGTGTTGTGACGTTAAAGTATTGATGATGTTGATAAATGTATGAAGTGTTAGTTTTGCGGTATTGAGTCCTACTCGAGTTTTAAGATGGTTTCTCAACATTAGTGTTTCCTGCTTTTTAAGAACGCCTGTGACTCAGAGAGTGATGTGTGTCATGATCTGAGAGGAACTCGCTGAGATTCTTGGTACTGAATGCCAGAATCACAAAACCTTTTATATTTATATCTTAATACAAAGATTAGAAGAAGCTCACACTTATTTTTCATGGGCATTTGTTGAATGACACAGAACACAGAAGATCTGAGTGACACTTAATCTTGAGTCTTTAGGAAAGATTCAGTGTGAATATCTGCTGTGATAAAAGCAGTTTAACTGCACAGGGCTGTTTCTCAATAGCATTGTAAGCTTAAGTTTATTGTAACACAAATAGACTCTAAAGACTTCTCCAAAATGCACAGCAGATGTTGATGAACATCATTTACAGTATTTCCTCTAAACTCATTTTTTTGTATACTTGGTTGTCTTTGTTTAAAAATAAAATGTCATATGTAAGTGTAAGTACGAGTTTTTGTCATAAGTATCAAAGAATCTCTGTGTTTATTTAACAGTTGCTATAAACTTCAAAATGAACCGTATTTTTGTTGTCAAGCCAGAAAAAAACAAACATTATCAGTGTTTAACTTTTAACTTTATTTCACAACTGTATCCAATAACTTTTTCAAATGAGGTTAGTGCCTTTAAAACAAAAACAGGCACATGCTTGTTAGGCATCAGACAGATGACAGGCATAACATACATGATGACATAAATGTGATACATGTAAAATGTTATATATGTGTGTGGGCACAATGGATATAAAATGGAACAATCTGTAACATGTAAACAAAAGACTATATATTAGATTACTATATGTTAGACTATTAAATATAGTCAGAATTACAGGCTAGACTTTTTTTTAGAAGTTGAAATCATTACATTTAAAAAGATCTTTACACAATTACATATATAGCTGCATTTACAAAAAAGTGATGCTCCAAATTTGTAATGCTTTGCCATTGATTTTTTTTTTCTACACAGCTGATGTTTTGCCATCTATTTAATATTCATTAACTACATCAGGGTGGGAACGTAGATTAATATATCTGCCTTAACAACTGTTTCACTGAGGAGCTGTTAAAATTTACTCTGTTGACAAACAAAGCATGTTGTTCAAGCTGAGGGAGAGTTTATCATCTACCACTCCAGTAGAGACCTTCTCAGGACCAGAACTTGTAACTTTAAATGTTCCTCCACTTACGTTTGTAGGGCTGTCTGGTTCTGAAAAAAGCTCTGGGCCACAATCAAGACTTGCGGTACGTTCATTAGCCAACCTCAGCCTTTCCCGGATGTCTACAGCAGCTGACGGTCCGTTGACCCCAGCAGATGGAGATGAAGATCTCAGGCTGGTCTTGAGTGATGGTACAGAGGCATATGCGTCAGTAAATGTTTTTGTGGGGTCAGAGTTGAGGTCAACGGCTCCAGTGAGTTCCTCCAAAACGCTGTCAATGCTGGTGCTGGGCAAACGGTGGGTTTTGAACATTGGCATATTTGTTGGTGTTACTTCTGCAATGGAACCGTCCAGTTCAGGTGCATTAATGTTTATCTCCCTATCTTTTGATTCAACAGATTTTCGCCATTTAAAGGGCCATTTAACCTTACGCTTGGAGCCATCAACATCAGCACTGATGCCTGGAACATCAGCATCAAGCTGGGCGGTGGGGAGATTCACATCAACATCAGGAGTACCAACTTTAGGTGCAGAAAGGTTCAGATCTGGTCCAGCTACGTCAGCAGAAATGTCAACATCAGGAGATTTGACTTTCGGGCCAGACAACTTTTTAAATGTTGGGAACCTCAGCTTTCCTTTGGGGGCATTAATGTCAACATCTGCTGAGGGAAGCTTTATATCAGCATCTGGAAAGCTGACATCTGCATCAACTTTGGGAGCAGAGAGACTAAGATCAGGAGCTTCTGTGTTTAAATCAATCCCAGGGGTCTTCACTTTTGGACCTGAAAGATCAAATTTTGGTTTCTTAAATGTTATCAGTTTAAGCTTTCCAGATGGAGCCTCTAGCTCAGGGGTCTTGATATCCAGATCAGGAACACTCACGTCAGCTTTTGGTAAAGATGCGTTTACATCAGGTGCCCTCACCTCAGCTTTGGGCAGGTTCAGGTCAACATCAGGTGTTCTTAATTCTCCCTCAAGTTTGGGAAGAGATACATCTGCATTAGCATCCAGCTCTGGGACTTTTACTTTTGGTCCAGACAGATTTATTTTTGGATTTATCTTGAAATGTGGCAGTTTAATTTTTCCAGAAGGTGCATTAATGTCAACATCAGGGACTTTCAGGTCTGCATCAGGTCCTTCAAACTCAGCTTTTGGCAAGTTCAGATCTACATTTGGGGTGGAGAGTTTGAGGTCAGGAGAGTTCATGTTTCCCCCAATGTTGGCAGTGGGATCTTTTAAGTCAGCGTTTGGCAAATCAAGGTCTAAAGATGGAGCAGAAATGTCACCTTTAACATTTGGTGTGGAAAGGCTAAGGTCAGGTGCTTTCACATCTACATCAGGCCCTTTGAGTTCTCCTGTGGGTAGCTTCACATCTACATCAGGTGCCTCTACTTTTGGGGCATTTTTGGGAGCATTAAGTTTGCCTTCAATTTTGGGTGCTGACAGATTGAGATCTGGAGCTTTCAGGTCTAGATCAGGCCCGTGGAGATCTGCTTTAGGGGTTTTCAGGTTAACATCAGGAACTGAGACGTCAACATTTGGTGCCTTTATCTGTGCGTTTAGATCTGCATCTGGTCCCTTTACTTTGGGCCCAGATAGATTTATTTTAGGCATTTTAAAGTTGGTTTTTTTTACCTTTCCAGATGGAGCATCTATGTCAGTGCCTGGTGCATCCACATCGATAGTGGGAGTTTGAAGGTCCAGGTCTGGTGTAGTAATATCACCCTTCAGTTTTGGTGCAGAGAGGTTAAGGTTTGGTGCCTTTATATCCAGATTTGGACCATCCACTTCTACTTTGGGAAGATTGACATCTAAATCAGGAGTCGATATGTCCACGTCTGGTGCATTTATACCTGCATCCAGATCAAGACCTTTCACCTTTGATTTGTTTTTGCCAAACTTTGGCATTTTAAGAGTATGAAACTTGGGCTTTCCAGATGAAGCATTAATGTTCACATCAGGGGCTTTTAAATCAGCATTGGGAGTCTTGAGTTCTGCTGTGGGTAAAGTCACATCTGCATCTGGAGTGTTTATTCCTGCTTCTACCTTTGGTGCTGAACGATTCAGATCAGGTGTGGACAAACTGGCATCTAAATCAGTCTCAGGTGCCTTAACCTTCTGGCCAAATGTGAACTTTTTAAACGTCGGCCACTTTACTTTGCCAGATGGAGCCTCCAAATCAATGTCAGGAGATTTAATATCTACGTCTGGAGATTTAAGATTTGCTTTTGGCAGATCAACGTCAATATTTGGTGTGCTGACATCTGCGTTGACTTTTGGGGTGGAAAGAGCAAGATTTGGTGCATTGAGATCTGCATCAACACTCGCATCTGGTACTTTAACTTTTGCAGTTTTTTTCTTAATTTTAGGGAATTTGAACTTGCCAGAAGGAGCCTCAATGTTAGCTTTTGGTGTGTCAATGTCCAGATTAGGGCCACTGAGATTTGCTTTAGGCAAAGTCACTTCAGGAGAGTTGATCTCTGGAGACGACAGACTCAGATCAGGTGTTTTTAGGTCAGCATCAAGATCTGGTGCAGATAAATTTACATTACCACCAACATTTGGTTTTTTGTTATGTATACTAAATTTGGGCATCTTAAACTTTGGGGTGTTGGTGTTCAACTCAGGTTTGTCCACGTTAAGAGAAAGATCAGGAGTGTTACGTTTGGGGGTGGAGACACTGATGTCAGGTGTTTCTACTGTGGCATCTAGACCTGAACCTTTGAGCTTTGGAGCAGACATGTTAAAAGTTGGCATCTTGAATTGTGGGCCCCTGAGATTAGGTGGAGATCCCTGGAGCTCAATATCTGGCATTTCTCCATTTACTGTGGGGGCTGTGATGCCACCCCTGAGGCTCGGGGCATCAATCCCTCCATTCAGTCCGTTGACCTGAACATCTGGTGCTTGAAGTCCACCAAAAGACTATAGAGAAGAAGTGAAGATGAGATAAAAACAAGCAAGTGTTTTGCTTCTGATTTTTATTTGTTAGTTTCAAAACTCTTACCAGTCCTGCTTTCAGATCTTTTGCAGTCTTAAGTTCAAGGTTCCTGTCGTAAGGCTCAATGATCTTGAGGAGTTTCAGTACATCGTCTCTACTGAGATGATCAAGATGAATGGTGGCAGCAACAAGCTGATCACCTGGAAGAACCGTTAAACAGATCAGGGATTTATAAAGGTATGTATGTTTTTTCAATGGTTCTTTAATGATAAACGAAACCCATTTTGGTTAAATAAGATTCCTAAGATGCAAAAACTGTTTAAATGTTTCAGATAGTTAGTTTAGTGTGTTTTTTTAAAGCAGTGGTTCTTTAACCAAGTTCTGGAGAGCACAGCACTGGACCAGGATTAAACACTACAGCTCTTTTGATTGTAGGGTGCAATTGTTTCCTGAAATGTTGTTTTTCTCACCTTTTTCCAGATTAATTGCTGGATTTTTAATGCCTGCGACGACCACGCCTCCCTCCTCCGAGTCCTCCAGAACAACACTCTCTGAGAGAGACAGAGTTTGACCTTCACTGTTCTGCACATAAACAGGAGAACATGAGTGACCACCATACAAAGATCTCATGTTTAAATATTATTGTTTGCATCTGGAGGAACAGTTTAATTACTAACCATCATTTCTCAGGACATGTCATGAAAACCAGTTCCTGCGAGATCTGTCAAAACAAAAAACCAAGGAACTCATTTAGTGTCATGTGAGAACTTTTTATAATCTATTAAAAATGGAGTTTCAGTAGAAATTGTGGTAAACCCTCAAACCTAAAGTCATTAAACCAAACGTTTCTCTTCAGTGTTTTGAGAAACACAGTGATTACAGTGAATTCTGATTAATTTCAGAATTTAATTTAATTTCTGATTAACAGTCAGAAATTAATCAGATTTTGAGGCTATAGTCAGTTTTAGACATCAGACATCAGGACCACAGTCCCTGCAGCCGCAAACAAACCTGTTACATGTTCTTGCATGTCATCGGTTGTAAATACACACAGAGGTCCATGAGTGTCACTTCCTGTTTAATCAACTCCCACAGTCCTCCATTTTTTTTTACATCTATATTGCATCACTCAATAGCGTGATATAATCTGAGATTAAAGATTAGTGCCATTATTGTCATCAAAACATTTTAAGAAGTGAATTGTTTAATGGCTGCGGTTATTTGTTAATGACTTTTGAATCTTAGCCAAATAAAGTAAGAGAAAGTGACAGGTATACACACACACACAGTATTTTCTCCTTGACTCCCAGTTTTGGTCTTTAGTTTGAGCAAATGTCTTTAATAAATGTGTTTAATAAAGAACCTTACAGCTGAATTCTGTAACACAATTTCTTGTATTTATTCTTGTTTATTTTAATATTTTGCATCTTTACCAGCGTGTGTTTGTGTGTGTGTGATTGTTCGTTTGTGTGTGTGTGTGTGTGTTTGGACGTAAGTGGACGTAAGGCTTGTATCTGTGGAATGCATGTGGAATGGATGGACCGCAAAACATGAGGAGAACCTGTCTGTTCAGATGAAAGAATGATGAGATAACTACCAGGTCATGCTGTATCTCTCTCTCTCTCTCTCCCCCTCTCCCTTTACTCTACTTTAAATGTTCTCTTCCATATTTCTCTGTTCTAGTCTTTCCACAGCATGTTTCAGCCACACCTTCTCGTTTAGGACAGAGAGGATCATGCAGTGATTTCCATGCATGATATTTTTCCTCTTTTATTCGGATTATCTGCTAAATAAAGCAGACCCATTGTTTAACCCTTGCGTTGTCTTAGCGGTCATAAATGACCTGTGTACATTTTACAGAGTTTGTGGTAAATGATGAGGTTGTTTCTTCATGCAGAATAGATTTAATGACTGAAGTGAAATGTAACTGTTTATTTTATATGCTTAGTGAATGCGGGGCATTTTTAACCCTTAGGACGATTAGTACATAGAACTCTAGAACCACACAAGGGTTGATATTTCAGTTTGCATAACTGCAGCCCCCAACCTCTGTCCCAAAGACACAATTTTCCAAGCGTACTTAAAACCCCTGATGCAAAATAATTGAGAGAATATAATTAAAAACATGAATAAGTCAGTGGTGGTCAGTCACCACACAACTCCATGTCACATTTATGCTGAAACGTACAGATGAACAGAAATCAAATACAACCTCCTTAACAATTATTACAACAATCAGGACAAACATCCACAGATGAAACAAACTACCAGCTGAGATCTACATTAACAGTCAGTGCAATCTGAACAAATAGATTGTGTTCTGTGTTTTTTTAAGGCCTTGTTCGATTTGCCTGTACATAATTCTACAGCCCTGCAGAACTGTGCGAGGAACTAACTGGGTTTTGAATTCACCAGTTCCCTACAGGAGCAGTAATGCCTCAGTGAACCACACAGAGATTTGTATGATGTTGTGTATGTGGACGCTGAGAGAGACACACTCACCTGATGTTGTTCATGCGTGTGCGGCTGATGCGTGATGTTGACACCTCCAAACTCCAGCTGAATGTCTTCTGCAGATCCCTGTCACAAGCTTTCTAACAGATAAATGCCTTCAGAGTCACCAAACAGGTTCTCCTGCAACGGCATCACATCCCCGCCAACCGCACACAGACACACCGAAACTGCACAACAGTCTGAGAGTGACTGAGGGCTGCAGATTCACATTCAGATGCTGAAATATTATCCTGTAATGAACTGACAATCATTTCAGTTTGACTTGCTTGTGTTCATCAAAGAGTCAGACATTTAAGTGGTTAAAATATTTTCAACCACCCAAGCGGTTTCTCTCAAGTATATAAACACAGCAAGGTTCAGTACATCAGTAAACAAACCTACGATATGTTTAACGTACATTTTGACCATTTAGAAGAATTCATATTAACCGTCAAACGCTCTACTAGTAAATCGCTCTCAATATGGATTAATCCTGAAACTCTGAGGGAAAGTGAAACCAGTCATAACTTATGAAATGAGCTGTCGTCTTATATTTTAAAACCTTCACTGTAACAGATTATTGTTTGTTTTATCTCATAAATTGTGGTATATCCACATTTTGGGGTAATAAGTGATCGATTCTGAGTGCTTTGGAAGGCTGAGCTATTAGTCATTTGTTCCTGATGGGCTGCAGAAATGTTTTTATTTCAGGTGTAACCGCATTGGATTCTGTTTCATTCACGTTTGTGTGAGTATGGAAAGGCAAGCACGCATGAAGAAACATTTACTGCATACTTAAGTTCAAGTTCTTTGACCTCTGACCTGTGAATTTATATAAGCAAAAATGTTTGACCAATAGGATTTCAATGTCACAGACACAGACTTACAATACAAACTTAGTATGCAGTTTATTTCAGTATTTTAAAACCTAGAGTTTTATTAAATGATAAATAACACAATATTGCCCAGAAGCCCTAAAGTGTGAAATCATATCCTGTTGCCCATATTTGTCTTTGCAATTTCTCAAGTGCATGTCTAAAGTTTAACCACACCTTTAACCAACATTCAGATGGCAAAATATCTTTCTGCATCAAAAACATTTACAAATTTATGAAAATATTTAACACAATCATTTCTGTGGACATGTTTATCATGACTGAGAACAACCGACAAACACACGTCTTCACAATAGAGGGTGTGTTGGTCTGTTTGTCTGATTGTCATTTAATTTCTTAGAAACTAAATTGTTCTACAGTGGTAAATGTTTACAGTTCAGAACAAACGGTAAGTTCATGTAAACTAAAATGTGGTTTCAGTGACTGAAGGTTTCATAATACGAGGGGCAGGTTGTATATTTGGTGCAAAGTCAAGAAAGCTCCTAGTAATTATTTCCCCCAGTATTACTGTTTACTCAGCAAAGCTCCTATTGACTAGCCTGTCATGAGCTGCAAATGTATTACAGAAGCTCTGTGGTGAAGGTTTGAAGGAGAAAAGCATCTTGTGTGCTTAGCGTAAGCTAACGCGTGAAGACTGACTGTGGTGGGAGAGGGTGCAGCTGTCTCTACATGTCTCCGGTAACAGCAGCACTTTTGCCTTGAGGAAGAACTTTGGAGTTGAATTTTGACTTTAATTTATTTGAGGTACGTCTAAGTCTCAGTGTCTGGGCGACAAGTACGAACTCGTCTGCTTCATTGTGTCTATATAACGAAATACAGTCACCACAACCTCCAAACAAACGAGTTCCTTCAGCAAAAACATGTTAAGACGTCTCCACTAATTGACAAACTTGATGTTGAACTTGGCTGTGGTGTGAAGAAATGAGAAACGTTAACAGCAACACCCACAAACGTTGGGATTTTATGGTGACGTTACATAACTGTACATACACTAGCCTGACCATCATAAAGAACATTATTTGCTGAAAATCAACCTGTATTTATAAGCTACCTAAAAATTTACCAAGACCACATGCACATGCTTTACTGTGTTTGGTCAGGTTAAAACTCAGATTCCTAGAATCTTTGTGTTGACTGTTCTCGCTGTAGCTGTTTGCGGTTGAGCAAGCGCAGTGTTACAGTGTCTGAATGGTTAAAAACACATTTTTCACATTGCACACCAGCACAGATTGCTGAATGTTTCAGATGCCGTTTGAACCGGTTGTTACAAACCACTATTGTTTAAAGAAACGCCAACAATTAGGGTAATTGCACAATTAAATTGAATAGTTCATTGCATATATTAAACATATTTCCTTGTATGTCGTTGTTTATTCTGACATCTTTGTTTTAATATCAGAAATGAATTATGAATAACCGTTCATTTCAGTTACCGTTCAATACATGTAAATTGTTATGTGTTTTTTGTCACACTGCAGATGCACACGTCCACTTAAAGTTATGCATTACCTTTAACTAGTTAGATATCGCTTTACTTGTGACACATAATCTTTTTATCTAGCACTGGTGAAGAACATTTACTGGCATTTGATGTTTGTAATACTTTACAAATACTTTTCTTGCATTCTTAGATCAAGCCATTTTGTTCTTGTTTGGCTTAGCATAAACTGATACGTTTTCAAGTAACACATTCACTAAGTCTCACATTCATAGGAAAGAGGCCGTGTTTATAGCTTGTTTAGAAAGGCTAAGTGCAATTATAAGCCTCAAACAAAGACTAACCTAAACTGTCTAAACTAATAAAGCAAATGACTAACTTATGACTCACTGAAAGATAAACAGAGCTGGGCTGATCAGTTATCAAATCTATAGACAAAATCTGGCCTTATCAGTATCTACCCCAAACTCCATGGGGTTCTAAGCACATGCCCGACATTTGACCAGATTTGAGTTGTTCCTGTGATGTGCAGAACATCTGACAACTTGGCTGCTGGTTCTGCGCGGTACCTGTGAACTCAGGTGTGGCAGAGACTCAGGAATGCTACCACGCAACATTCTCATACAGGTATTTTGTAACTTCCACCAATTGCACAAAGTCAAAGAGCAGCTCAAAATGAGCACAGATACGGTGGACGGATCTTATGAATGGATTCATGAATAGTTGATTTGATTGGTGGCAAGGCACTTAAACTCAGCCTGTTGTAATCGGTTTGTATTGTTTGCTTAGAGCGTTTAAAATTATATGTATTGATTTGGCAGACACGCCCCTTGGGATTCGAACCCGTGACATTGCGCTGCTAATGCAAGGCTCTGCCTGTTGAGTACAGTATTTTAAAGGCTGTTTTCTTAAGACAATGCAAAAGGTTGCAAGTTTCTTGGAAAACTCTGTTTTTAACATGTCCCAGCATTTCCTAAGAGACTGACGTCATATTTTTTAGAATGCACCACAGATCCTGCTGGGGGCAATTTTAACACCGATTTACAACCTGACATGAGTGAATCAGTCACATTGTAAGCATCTGAGGATCGTGACAGAGAATTTGTCTCAAACAGCAACAGGATTCCTGTGATAAGACTGGAATTGAGTTTTTGTGAAGCTAAACTCATCAGAAGAAAGTTCTTCAGATCTTCAGAACAAACCAGAGAGCTCTGCTATAGACGCTGTTTTCACCTGTACACCACATACCTGAACCAGCCTAATAATACAGCTTAATACAGCTCACACACTCACTCACACACATACATAGACACCATAACACACACACACACACTCACACACACTCACTCACACACACTCAGAGCTGCTTCTAAACCACAAACCCTAAAATTGTTTTTTTTAGAAACAGACAAACTGTGTACAGGAAGTTAGATTGAGATCTTGTAAGATCAACATCACAGGCATGTTCTAGAAAATATGAGTCAAAATAAAAGAAGATTTGTTATTAAACTAAAACATATGCATGTTTTTATTTTACATGCACAGCAGGTTTGAGAGACGTTCAAAGATGGTATCGCTCTTAACAAAACCGCAATAGTTTGACTAAAAGTATGACATCATCCTGAGATGATAAAAATGTCTTTATCTGATGCAGAAGTTTCTGTCATATTCTCTGATGACATCAGATCATTTCCATGACTTTTGGATTGTCCCTTAGACACAAATTACACACGTGTTTAATCACATACCTCACACATGTTTGGAAGGACATGAAGTTGAATGTATAGTTTATAAACAGAATCTGTAGCTTGCTCTGATTAAGCCATGAGGTCAGTTTAAAGGATTAGCAGACCAAAAACAAAGTCTGATTTTTTGGTGTACTTATCCTTTGAGACATTGACTTATTTTCTTTCACAATGAGGCAGATGCCACCCTTCTGTAAACTACAACAATCTCGCTTTACCTAAGCTATTAGTTACACCTCTGTTGTGCAACACAGCTGTGTTGTGTTTATATGTTTGTGATAAACCTGTGAACACGCTGCCCCTGATAGCCACAGTCAGTAATAACATCCATAAATAAACACCAGACAGACTGACTTACTTTCTGAAGCCCCTCAGAGGTCACTGATGGTGGCTTCTAAGCCTGGTTTATTTCACGAGGTTGTTTCCAGAAAAACCCTGAAACCTAGAGAAGAGGTAGATGATGTCAGGCTGAGAGGTGGGAAGAGAGAGACCACCTACAATGATCTTATATGTGATCTTATATGTCGTGACAGACATCTTTTCAGACTCTGCTGAGGTGATTCTTGTTTTAGCAAGATTTCCTGTGTCTGCATCACCACGACAGAATAACCTGATGGAAATGTTGATCAGAAGATTAGTCAGCAGTGGTTAAATTGGGATTTTGGGGGTGGGAGCAGAGCATGTGTGTGTGTGTTGCATGTCTGTTATTAATGGTTATTTACACACATTTTCCCATGATGCCCCTGTAGCTGCTGCATGTCCTGCAGTGCCCTCTTCTGATTGGTTCCTCTACTGCAATGTATCTACAGTGGCTAGTTATAAACACAACTATAGCTGAATTTGCTAAATTTGCTATTTAGTACCTTGTAATGATAATAAACATCAAATACTCCCAATTTTTAAGCTTTATATTATATTAACGTATTTATATGTTATACACGTTATATATAATATATATTATATTCTTCTGTCTAATAGTCCGAAACGCCACACAGGATAATAAAATAGTAAATAATGAATAATGTCATGTATAACATTAAATATCTGTAAATGTAATTATTATAAATTACCTAAATTGACTTGTTTTGACTTTAGCCGCAAGACATGACGTAAAACATACATGAGCCAATCACAGAGCCGATCTGCTGAGGAGGCGGGGTTAAGTCACACATAAGCGCTTCTACTCATATATTTATTTGTTTTAATTCATTGCTTTTCCACATTGTTTTCCACATACATCCACATTATTGTGTATTTTTTCTTATATTGTGAAACAAAATGTGTATCCAAATAGTTTGGACATTACAATCACAATTGCCCTTCTAGGCCCAACAGGCGTGATGCCTTTGCAAGATTAAATATATATATATATATATATTTACAAAATATTAATATATATAACAAGTTATATTTGCTACAAATATTTTTTTTTAAAACATATCGCGTGATATTGCGATAGATTTTCATTGCTGTGACGCGTGTGTGTGGAGCGCATGCGCGCCAGGATTTGACGTGTGTCTTCTGCACTTCCTGTTTCCTCCATGTCTGTTTTGAGCCAGCAGTCCCGTCTGAAAACACATCGGCAGGAGTCGTTAAACGTGGCAATGGTGGTGTGTGTGATTCTGACTGAAGTCTGAGCTTTGATCGCCGTCAGCCATGCAGTTTTCTCCCACCAACGGAGACTTTACCTTCGTTTCCTCAACAGACGCTGAAGGTACAATAATAAAAGGCCCAAATGCATTCAGACATCTCTGATTTGGTTCCTGTTGAAATGACAACACTGTGCATCATGTAATTTGTGGTTTATATAACGTGCACATACACTAATGCATTAATATATGTGTATGTCCCAGTAAGCGATATAATCTAGACAATTATAATTCATGACAAGTTGTTTTGTTGACTCATAAGACTCATGCATTGTTTAGAAACCATAACCTAATACAATCCTTTTCACCCAGAACTCAGCGGTACCATTGATGCCCCGGATGTTACGTTAAACATGGGCCCTGATTCTACCAGGGACACTTATGCTACCACTTTTCTGAGGCAAAGGGGTTACGGATGGTTGCTGGAGGTGGAAGAAGATGAGACGGAGGACACTAAACCACTCCTGTATGTTTCTAGGGTTTCTGTGGGTTTGAGCTGTAAAGTGTGAGGATGGCTAGTGACACATTTGTTTAACCGAAACTGTCTGACACGTGAATGTTTGTGCAGGGAGGAGCTGGATATTGATTTGAAGGACATCTACTACAAAATCAGGTGTGTGCTGATGCCCATGCCCTCACTGGGGTTCAACAGACAGGTGGTCAGGGACAACCCCGACTTCTGGGGGCCGCTGGCTGTTGT
>JBAJNP010009633.1:0-17760 GCA_036877545.1 Yasuhikotakia modesta | reverse complement strand
GCTACTGTTATTATCATTATTATTATCATTACCATGGTAATGCGTACTATATATAAATATTTTTCTTTTAATTTTAGATTCCTATTTTACTGTTATTACTGTTACGTTTAAATAACATTCTCTTTTCTCAGGGTCAGCAGGCGTTAAAGCATTTCACTGCATGTCATACTGTGTACGATTATGTATGTGACCAATAAAATTTGAATTTGAAATTTGATGTCTGTTCTGTGAGTGTATGTGTATATTTACTATGTCTATTTTTATTTAGATTTTTAGTTTTCATTTCATTTGTTTTTTATTTGTACAGCTGCTTGTGACAATGTACCATTCCGACACCAAACAGATGCGATATATTATGTGTTATGTAGATTGTTCTTTTCTGTGCTGTTGACTGCATCATTCAGAGTTATAGGCTTTTTATCAGTTTATTTTTTTTTATCAGTTTGTAACCCACACTACATGGACAACAAAGAGAATAAAAAGCAATGTAGATTAAAAAAATAGTTAAGATACATTGATAACAAAAAATAAAGAGTAATAATATTACAAAAGTGCTGTACCAAAATTATGTAATACAAACTTTTACAGCAATGGTGCACAGACAACAGCAGCTCAGCTGTGTGCAGCAAATGTTGCCAGTGTGAAAACACAATGAAGATGTACTGCGAGGCCTTTGCCTATGTGCTTGTAAACTGCTAACACATACCGTGTGAATGAGGCATTATTTATTCAACTGTCTTTGACTTAAAAATCCCTGTTCTAATCATTCAGTGCACATTATTAACAAAAACAGTAATTGCCACAGTAATCTTTCATCAGGGTGTGATAATGCCATCACTGAAACAACAATGCTTTTCAATTCTGCCCTACGTTCCTATTTTTTCTCATAAATAACCTGTTTTATGAAGAATTATGTAAAATACAATACAATACAAAAGAAAAATGGCTGGTAAGTGGTGCGTTCTATTGATCTTTAGGCTAAAGCCCCATTTTAAATGGAGTGATTCTTCATGAAATAGAGGAATGCTTCAAACATCTGCTTACTCAGGGAACAAAAAGCTTGTAAAAAGCTTGAAAATGCCAGATGAAGCCACATGCTAATTACCACCAAAAAGTGTTACAGATTTCCTAATGATACTACCCGAGGAATTCAACTACCAAATTCACAAAATCACACAGAGTCTGTCCCAGACTTTACTGAGCTCCTGTAAAACTTAATTCTTTGTTTCTCACAGTAAGTGTGGCATTGCTTCCTTTTAAGCAGTTACACGAAACAGCTGCATAATAGTACCTCAAGCTTCACTCTGCAGAGCAGAGGAATTGAATGTAAAGACTTAGCATACTTCCAGTACTGCTGACAGGAAGAGAAAATGTTGTAGCAACTTTACAAGTATTTGAACTGCTAAATGGAATGGAGACTGTTATAAGAATTGTTATAGGGAGAGGTGCTCTAACCGTCTGAATATGATTCAGGTGAGTTTTATTTTAAAGGTGGCTGGAGGAAGAACATGCTGCCTTCACTTTTGAATCTAACCAGTGCATGCACTGTGTATGCTTCACAATTAAACTACTTAGTCATGCTTTTTTCAGGGGACTCACAAGTCAATGAGCAGTAGATAAATAGCTGAGCAGTAAGAGATGGGTTCTTCACTCCCACTTCCAAAACATTTTGTTGTATCAGGAACTCGAGCTGCGTCGAAACGCTATGGGAACGCTACCAGCTTTTATGCACTCTGAATCACGTGTCCACTCATTCAATGACAGGGCGTGGCATCATAGACGGGGTGACATCATGACCAGGAGGCTATAAAAGCATGTATGTGGCGCAACTTGATTTAGCTTCATTCTATGTTGAAATGTGTGTCCTTTGTTTGTCTTTCTGTTCAGAGTCAGGGTGAGCATTTAAGTTAGAATACCAAAGTCTAAAGGAAAGACAAAGGGCTCAAGTGAGCATTTTAGAGTGGGAGGAGATACACACGCTGTATGTGTGGCTCGTTTAGGAGCGAGGCACCCTCAGTCAGATATTGAGGGGGCTAACTGTCTGCATTGCAAACTGCTTTCCTTACAGGTGCTTCGCTCCAGGAGGGCTCTCTTTGAGAAGGGAGCCCTCATTAACGTTTTTCACAGTGCTGGTCCCACTTCTGCTGAGGCAGAGCATTCATGGGGTTCGCAGTTAGACCTGACGGAAGGAATTGAGACAGGCTCACTCCTCACCTATCAGGTCCACCATCCTTTCCTTGGGATAGGAAGCACGCACTGCAGTTTCTTTCCCCTAGGGAAGAGGATTAGCTCCACCCCTCTCATCAACAGAAGAATTGGATGTAGATGTAGAGTGTTGATGAGCATACTGTGTCCCCACATTATGATGATTTAGTGGAGGTAGTTTCTAGAGCATCATTAAGAGAGTCATTAAGCTAAACATAAGCTTGAGTCATTAAGTTTCTAGAGAGTACGGTGCGGGTTTGTGTCCTATATTAGATCTCAGGCTCTTAAATTTGCTCAGTCAGATGACTGAAGTTCAATTATGGTGAAGCAGGCTGTATCCCAAATCAGGTCTGAGGACTGGCTTGTCGCCATAGACTTAAAAGACACCTATTTTCACATCCCCATCCTTCCTCAGTACACAAAGTTCTTGAGATTTGCATTCAGGGGCGAAACCTATCAGTATCAAGTTATCCATTCAGCCTTGCTCTGCCACCCACCCCCCACACTTTCACCAAATGCGCAGAGGCAGCCCTGGCTCCTTTGAGAGTGCAGGGCATCTACACTCTATATAGAGTTTACTTTACTCTGGGTATGGCGGCTTCTAAGGCCCTTTCTGCAGGTGTCCCAATTTAGGACATATGTGATGCTGCCGGATTTTCCACAAAGGTTTTATGGCTTTGACATGCAGGCCACTTCTAGTTCCTCTATGCCCTAGGGCTAATTTAACATAGGGCAGGGGTCCCCTCACCATGGTGGGGTTGGCATCTCATTCCCATAGCGTTTTGATGCAGCTCACTTTCCTGAAAGGGAATGTCTCAGGTTACGTATGCAAACCTGGGTATCTAAAATAAACAAGACGCTGCATTTAGGTTCAAAGCAAACCCGAGTAGCACAATGCATGTGCTTTTATAGCTTTCTGGTCATGACGTCACCCCGTCTGTAACATCATGCCACATAATCAGTGATGAGTGCATAAATGTTGGTAGCGTTCCCATAACGCAGCGTCTCTTTCCCTTCAGGGAACCATGGTTACATACATAACCTGAGATGTTTCTTATGGTTTGAAAGGGTTTTAAATTTCCAATCTGCTGTATTTTATTATATAACACTGTCCGTTTATCTGTGTATTTGGAGCATTCTGTTGGAAGTGTTTGGAAGTGCAATGTAATACTGTGTGCAGAAGCATTGCATTGCAGGAAGCAAGACTCTCCACCTCTCACTCTCTAAGGAAGTGGATGTAAAAAGGGCTGATGAGTTCTCTCTGTATGAGCATGAGTTTAAGGCAATGCCATGGGTTGAGCAGACGCTAACCAGCTGTCTCCCAATTCTGAATTTCCTCGGGATAAATTAAGTATTCCTCTCTCTCAATTCAATTTAAAATACTGTATTGGCATAATTGTGTGCACTTATCTCAGTCTCTCTTTCTGTCTCAATGGCTCCTAACCCACCTGTATACAGGGACATACAAAGCAGGGACATCCCCCTTTTAAAGGTGAAGGTGTTTCAATGTTTAAGAATGGATCTGAGGACTGTCTTTATCTCTAAAATGACTTCCTGACAATTATATGTCAGGACCCCAAAGGGCAGCCCTATCTGGAGATCTGCAGTGTTCACCTCATTATATGGTGCCTGTTGTTCTTCAGTGCCCTCCGGAGGCCATCCTGTTAACCCTGCCACCTCTGGTGTTTCAGGGCACAGCAGGTTCTGAAGCTTCAGGAATCTGTGCTTTACAGTTGTTACTTCATATTTCCCAAGAAGAATGGGGGGTTGAAGTTCATAATTGTCACTGTGAGAACGGTGGTGTCCCAAATGAGGTCCAAAACTGGTTTGTGACCATAGATCTAAAAAACACATCCCTATACTTCCTCAATACAGGACGTTGAGGTTTGATTTCAGGAGCAAAGTTTATCATTTTTGAGTACTTCCGTTTTGCCTTACTCTATCACCCTGCACTTTGACCACACAAGTGTGTGGATGCAACTCCTCTACAATACCAGAGCATCCACATACTGAAATTATATCTATTATATATTATATCTATTATATATTGTATTCTAATATATCAATGATCTTAGCTCCTTTGTAGCAGTTGGCTCCTTTCTTAGGGCCCTGTACTAGAAGCTTTTTGTCACTGTGGAGACATGGTCATGAGGGGTTGGAGAGTTGATCATGAGTGATTGCCCGGCACAGTGTCTGGGTGGAGATTGCCATCTTACTTGGCACATCAACTGCCTGAAATTTCCTCCTGGATATGAAATACCGCCATGTGTTGGTGGTCCCAGGGGAACTCCTCTCATTTAGAGTAGTTCACTTCCCTGGATACAACTTGAAAGCAGACATCCTGTTGAGACAGGGGCATTAAATGCTTCACCGTGAGGTTGTGAAGCACATATGTAGAAGCTTTGGTCAAGCCCAATTGGACTTCTTTGACTCTCAAGATGGTGCAATGTCCCCTTTGATACTGTCTGGCTCATCAAGTTCCATGGAGGCTGATCTTCCCCTAAGCTCACTGCTCCCAGGAGTTATGGAAGAACATGTTAGGATGCGGTATTTGTGCTTTTAGTAGCCTTGTGGTGGCTGAGCCAAATGTGGTTCCTGTGGGTAAAGTGGAATTTCATTCCTGATGCAGAGACTTCCAGCTTGGCCTAGTTAACTGCCCAGTTGGTACAGTGCTGGAGTTTTTGCAGGCACGCCTTTATGCAGGATTGGCTTACTCCACCTTGAAGCTCTCTGTGGTGGCACTATTGGCCTACCATACTTCTGTCAGTGGCTACTCAGTGGGTAGAAATCCCTTTGTTACATGTTTACTCCATACCCTAGTATGGTCACATGTCCCCCGTTGTACCTGGCTGTAGTGTTAGTGGCTCTCTATTCTCCTTTTTTTGAGCCTATTGAGGAGATTTCTGATCTCCATTTTTTGGCCAAAGTGGCCCTTTACTAGCCATCACTCCTCTGAGGAGAGTTGGTGACTTTCAGGCCTTTCTTGTGCAGCCCTTACTTATCTAGACTTTACACATCTCCAGCTAAAGCATTTTCCTACCCCTGAATGGGGTTTGTTGCCAAAAGTCCCTTTCTCAACACTATGGCCAGTCGTGCTGCAGGCCTTCTGTCCTCCAGTGTGAGACATATACATCCACAAAGCTCCATTGTGGGTCTATTCACACCTCCTTCGAGTTCAGGTCTTTCTCCACTTCAGGGAACAAAGACTCACTCGACCCCAGGTACGCCGGCCTCTGAGGACACAGTTCAGGACACCCGCAACACTGCAAGATATTCCACTCCCTTGACCTTTTTGAGGTCCTATGGCCTCCTGTTCAAGCCATTCATGGCTCCTTGGTCCTAGCTGTGCTTTTTCACAGAGGGCAGGGATCTCTTAGTCTGACGGGGTTGGCATCTCATTCCCATAGTGTTTTGACCCAGCTCAAGTTCCTGAAAGGGAACGTCTCATTTTGACATCCTTGTGTGCGCTTCCTTCATTCCAAAGCTACTGGTTTGCTCTGCGCATGGGCCTTTATGCTTCCTGGTCGTGACGTCACCCTATCTGTGATGTATTGCCCTCCTATTGGACTGATTTCACACATTATTATGTTGAGTGTGGTTATGTTGAAAGCACTCCCATAGCGTTTCGAGGCATAGTCTCATTCCCTCGGGTAATCAGGGTTACATATGTAACCTGAGATGTTGTCTGCCTTTACATATTCTATGTTTGGTGTGATACTGTTGCAGTTTGCAGGAAGTTGTGTGCCATGCATTTCGGCGTTCTATGAAACTAGCGGGTTTGTGGTCAGAGTTTTGCCCTTACTGTTTAAAGTATTTTTAAACAGTGTCTCTGGATTTCCCTTCTGTGTTTTAAGTTATTGTCTGCTCTTCCCAGACTGGATGTCTGGGGGGTAGGAAAAGTTGTAAGCTTCTGTCCCCCATTTTTGATGTTGCCATCATGATAGGTCATTGTTATTGATAATAATGGCTTAGTTAATCCAATTAGGAGGTGTTAATGACAGCGGCCCCTTTTTGTTATTTTACGTTGCTGTACAGTTCTGTGGCCGTAGTATGCGATAAAACATACCCAGATAGCAAACATATGTGGACCACTTCAGGTAACAATGCGACACTTCAGGTCGCCTTATGGCCCAGACAAGGTGGATTGAAACTGAAGTGGCCCACATATAAAGTAGCAAATATGCATTTCTGCCAAAAAAGGCTCACAGTACTCACAGCAATTTGTAATCTGAATGTGATTACAATTCAGCGGATTAGCACAGTGCTAAAAAAAACACGTCTGGGTACAAAAATGAAAATTTTCATTTTCATGAGGAATATTACGACAAAGAAGACTCTGCCTCCCACTGCCAGTGGCTTACATTCCTGAGACTTGAAAACACAGCTGCCTACGTTCAAATAGACAATAAAGATAATGCCTCTCGTGCCTGTTGTGGAATCTACTTGCTGCACAAACTGCCACAGACTTCTACAAGGATTGCGGTTCTTGAAACTACTTGGACTTTCAAAACAGGAGGAAAACTTAGCGGACCACCATCACGGACCCCCTCAGCATACAGAGGGTGAGTCCCATGAATTTACTGAATTACATCAGCCATTACCAACTGTATAGGAACGAGCCAAAACTGTTCAACACACTAATCAATGGCACAAACAGGGAGCGAGACCCAAAGGCCCTCAAGACATCAGATTGTCACGAGTATCTCGTATTGCTATAGCATCCTCTACCCCAGATACAGCAATGACAAGGCTTGCAAACACTGGTATTTTACCTCCACCTATACATCCTGAGAACAGATTTGAAGCATTAATGAATGCGAGTGAGAAATCCCCAAATGCGCCCAAATATGGATCATATCAGCCAGCAGCTAACATTGCTACTAACAGACAGACACTCAAGGCCGAGCAGACAGCAGCATTTAGCTCAGAACACAGCCAAGCCCAGGACTCTAATAGTGGGTGACTCCATTGTCAAAAACATTAGAAGCAGGATTACAACTACATGCTGCTTTCCTGAAGCAACCATTTCTGATGTGAACAAGGAGCTTCGAAACATCCTGATGAAGCACAAGAATGCAAATCGAATCATCATCCATATGGGAAAGAACAATATTCATAAAGAGTAGTCAGAAATCATAAAGAAAGATTTCAGTGATCTTCTTGAAACACTTCGAAAACTTAAAGTTAAGTCGTTGATCAGTGGACCACTCCCAGCAAGGGGAAGTAACATGTTTTTATGGTTGCTTGGGCTGAACACATGGCTACAAAGAACCTGCAGTTTAAAAGGAGTCAACTTCATAGGCAACTTCAACCTTTTCTGGAGCCATATACAACTGTTTAAACTGGATGGCCCCCACCCAAACAAACGTGGTGCAAGAGAGCTAAAGGACAACTTTTATTTCTTCCTCAACCATCCTTCAGTACTTTGTGGCAATCAACTCAACCTGGATGACACACACACACCTTGACAAAGTCAGTATGTGGCTGACACATCCCAAAATGACATTGATAACATCACGGAGCCACAACAACCACTGCTTATGGATACAACACCAGCAGAGCCCTGCCCACAGAGCTCATCACAGACAGATAGTGACATACCAGGACAGCTCAAAGACTCAGCACCCAAGGATGACTTTTTCGAAACATCCAGACAAGCCAGGACAACATATTTCAAACACCAGAGCCACAGCCCCACTCACCAGGCACACTATCCCTCTCTCCAGCATCTCCACTTCTAAGCTTCTCACAGAAAATGGAGGAACTTGTTTATGCTGGGACCAGACTCTCCCACTTTTTCGCTGCAAGCCCCTAGATATCAACTAAAAAACGGCGGGCCCCACAACCACCAAATGAACCAAAAACCAGCTCTCAGTGATACCCAGTGTACCTGTAGCTTTTCCTATCTCTGTTATATTATGTGATAGAAAGTCTAAGGCCTTTTCTAGTCATACGGCTGACTCATCTAATCTGGCATCTATTATACATCAAACTAAGATTGCTGTGGGGACAAAAAGAAATGCCATCAAGTTAGCATTTTTTAACATTCGCTCAATGAAAAAGAAATCATTTCTGATCAATGACTTAATAACCACAAACAACCTAGATCTTATGTTTTTAAATGAAACATGGGTAAAAGACAGCTGCAGTGCAACAGTCCTCAATGAAACAGCCCCTCATAACTTTTCCTTCTTGAGTGTCTGCAGTAGCTGCTCTGTTTAAAGATGTCTATCAATGCAAGCAAGTGTCATTTGGTCAGTACTTGTCCTTTGAATATCTAGGGATTGCGCTGAAAGGTGATCCATGTGTTCTGCTTATCATTATTTACAGGCCTCCTAAATACTCTCCAGCCTTTGTTGAAGAGTTCACAGAAATGTTATCAATGATTTCCGTAGAGTTTGACAGTTTTGTTATTGCAGGGGATTTTTATATTCATATAGATAATGCAGAAATACTACAAAAGAAATTATAACTGTTTTGAACACTTTTGACTTGGCATGTGCATGAGCCCACACACAACCGTGGTCACACTCTTGATTTACTCATCAGTAAGGGTCTAGAGATTTCATCCATTGTTATTAAGGACGTAGCACTATCTGATCACTTCTGTATTTTCTTTGATTTATTAATCTCTGCTACCACTGGATCTAGATTTGTCTCTGTCAGAAAAAAATGTCTTCAATGCCAAGCATTTCTGCAGACTCTGTTGATCTTCTTCTGGATTCCTTTAACTCAAAAGTTAAGAATGTAATCAATGACATTGCACCAATAAAAGTCAAAAAGATGACTGGCAGACAGAAAGCACCATGGAAAAAAAATCAACAGCAGTACAGCGTATGAAAAGACATTGCAGAAAAGCTGAGTGGATGTGGTGGAAGACAAATCTTGAAATTCACTTTAGCATCTATAAAGACAGCCTTCATGCTTTCAATGTTGAATTAGGCAAAGCCAGACAAACATTCTTCTCAAACCTTATAAACAGCAACTTAAACAACCCTCACACTCTTTTTGATACCGTTAAGAGACTAACAAACCCCCCAAGCCAGATTTCCAGTGAAATGCTCTCAGACAGCAAATACAATGAGTTTGCTTTCTTCTTTTCTGAGAAGATAAATACTATCAGAAAGACGATTAGTTATGCTGTTATGCTTAGTTATGCTGTTATGCTTGCATAACTATGCTGAGGTCAGCCAAATTCACCCGCAATTTCAAAAAGTAGTTACCATGTCTGTTTTTGAAGCAATTGACTGCAAAATTTAGGAAGAAACAGTACAGCACTTTAAATCTTCAACTTGTCACCTTGAGACACTTCCCACATCTTTTTTCAAAAGTGTGTTTACATGTTTAGAAGCAGATCTCTTAGAAATGGTGAACACCTTACTTCTTTCTGGAACTTTTCCAAACTCCCTGAAAACTGCAGTTGTTAAGCCCCTTCTGAAAAAGAGCAGTCCTGATAACACACTATTGAGCAACTATAGACCAATATCAAATCTTCCTTTTATAGGCAAGATTATTGAAAAGGTAGTCTTCAATCAGCTGAATTACTACATAAATTCAAATTTTTACCTAGACAATTTTCAATCTGGTTTCTGACCGCATCACAGCACAGAGACAGCGCTTATAAAGGTAATTGCGGTTCCTGTGGCTCCCTCTGCCGGCTGCCAGCAAGAACCATCCCCGGAATACTAAGAACTACGTTTCCCAGCAGCCCCGTACCTGGACCACGCCTCTGCCAGCTGGCGGCCATTTCGCAATCGAACACAGTATATAAACTCTCACGAACTGCTGCTTATTGCGAAGTCTAGTCTTGCCTATATGCAGCTATTCAGAGCGTTTAATTTTGGATTGCCTACCTGTTGTGATTTGGATTTTTACCTGGACTCTGATTGTTTTGCCGCCTACCCGTTTGACTCTGCCCGTTTACGATTATTGGTTTGCTGCCTGACCTGATCTGTGCCTGTATTTCTGATTACGATCTGCTCAGTCTTTGTTATAGATGTTGCAGATGGATCCCAAAACCCCTGAGTCCTTGTTACAGTAATAAATGATATTCCCTTAAATTCTCATTCTGCCAAAATATCAGCGCTGGTACTACTACAGCTTAGTGCTGTATTTGACACTGTTGATCATAACATCCTTCTAGAGAGACTGGAAAACTGGGTCAGGCTTTCTGGGATGGTCCTTAAATGGTTCAGGTCATACCTAGAAGGGAGAGGCTATTATGTGAGTATAGGTGAGCATAATGCTATGTGGACGTCTATGACATGCGGAGTCCCACAAGGTTCAATTCTTGTGCCACTCTTGTTTAGCCTGTATATGCTCCCTCTAAGTCAAATAATGAGAAAGAACCAAATTGCATATCACAGCTATGCAAATGATACCCATACTTACCTAGCTTTATCGCCAAATGACTACAGCCCCATTGACTCCCTCTGCCAATGCAATGAAATTAACAGTTGGATGTCAGAACTTTCTTCACTTTCTTCAGAACTTTCGTTAAACGAGGAGAAAACTGAAATCATTGCATTTGGAAACAAAGATGAAGTTCTTAAGGTGAATGCATATCTTGACACTAGGGGTCAAATAACTAAAAATCTTGGGGTGATTCTGGAGTCAGATCTTAGTTTCAGTAGTCATGTCAAAGCAGTAACTAAATCAGCATACTATAATCTCAAAAACATTGCAAGAATTAGATGTTATGTTTCCAGTCAACTTGTTCATGCCTTTATCACCGCCGGGGTGGACTACTGTAATGCTCTCCTCATTGGCCCTTCCAAGAAGACCATTAGACAGCTGCAGCTCATCCAGAATGCTGCTGCCAGGATTCTGACTAGAACCAGAAAGTCAGAGCATATCACACCAGTCCTCAGGTCCTTACACTGGCTTCCAGTTACATTTAGGATTGATTTTAAAGTACTTTTACTTGTTTATAAATCATTCAATGGCTTAAGACCTAAATACATTGCAGATATGCTCACTGAATACAAACCTAACAGACCACTCAGATCACGAGGATTGACTCATTTAGAAATACCAAGGGTTTACACAAAACAAGGGGAATCTGCCTTTAGTTTTTATGCGGCCCATGGTTGGAATCGGCTTCCAGAAGAGATCAAATGTGTTAAAACATTAGTCACATTCAAATCCAGACTGAAACCCCATCTGTTCAGTTGTGCATTTACTGAATGTGCTACATCCAAACTGATTGCACTGTATCCTATGCCTAATAATTTTTGTTCTTGTTTTAATTGTTTTATATCTCTTTTTTAATCATTTAAAATGTTTTACTGCTGTGATTATTACTTTTTTATGATTATTTTACGTATCTTATGTTCTTATGATTTTATTATTTCTTCTATGTAAAGCACTTTGAATTACCGTTGTGTATGAAATGTGCTATATAAATAAACTTGCCTTGCCTTGTCTACAAATGTGGCCCAGTTGTATTATAACATGTCTGGGCCAGTTTTGGCAATCATCTGGCACAGTTAGTGCTGGCTCATGTAGGTTTGAGCCTGAAGTGGCCCATATATAATGGTACAAATGTGGCCCAGTTGTATTATAATTTGTTTGGGCCAGTTTTGGCAATGATATTCAGCCAGTAGGATTGGAATCTGCTCCTTTGTAGAAGAAAGAGAAAAAGCAGGAGCACATTGTCAAATGTTTACAATGCACAGTTTACAATACACTTTTAAATGCCATGTACCGTTTTTCTAATTGCAAAGTTTTTAGTATACAAATTCAAATGTTTAAAAAGCACAGACACTTTAATGTACTGTATTTAGTACATTAAACCCTAAATCTCTGACACTCAAGGTAAGCTCTAAAATAATGACTTAATTCCGTCCTAAATTAAATGTTGGGGTAGTATACCCGTAATATAAAGAGCTACTTATAAATATGACTTACAAGAGTTTCATTATCATAGATGTGATTTGCAGCGCTGAGCTTTCTAAGCAATAGCACACCTTTCTGTTAAGCTTAGGAATGCATTGTCCAATCAGAAGCGTTTGATTTGCCACCATGGAGAATTCACTGGGATTGGAATTACAAAATGACTTGGTCTGTATTATGTTTTTACCATGTGCTGTTTTGGGTCATGATGTTTTTGTCCTTAACATTCAATTTGTTTTTTAAAGAAATGACCTGGTGACCTTTGTTTTTGATTTTGTTTTGACCAAAAGTTTTTGATTTTGACAAAAATGGCAGAATACCCGCCTAAAAGAACATAGGAAAAGTTCCAGACATTTTAAACCACTCCAAAGCATTTAAAGGTGACCTAGACTGGTTGAGTGGAGTATAGATTCTTGTTCTGTGATGTGGCATAGAAAGAATAGCACTTTGGTTAAATCTGTAACGCCCCAGAAGCCGTCTATAAACCTCTTAAAAACGATTTTATGTTGGGGCTATTTAATGGGTGAATTTTTAATCATATGCGGAGCGCTGCACGCTGATTGGCTGCCTTCACTGCCAAATGAAAGAATAATTATGTGACGTTGTCACCTGGCTTCTAAACATATGATTGTTTGAACACTGTAAACGCTTGAGGGAGTGTATTTTTGAAAGAGATGATGAAGATAAGATGGTGCTGAACCACTGGTCGTTTTGTAAGTGAGTGTCAGAGATTTAAACCGGATATGTGCTGCAATTGGTAACCAATGAAGGGAGATGAAGAGAGGTGTGATATGGGCACGTTTTGATTCTGCGGCATTTTGTATTAGTTTAAATGGTTTGAGTGCTTTTGCAGGGAGGCCAGCCAGCAGAGCATTGCAATAGTCTAGCCTAGAGATGACCAGGGCCTGGACCAGGAGCTGCGTTGAATGAATGGTTAGAAATGGTCTGATTTTTCTGATATTATATGAAGCAAACCTGCAAGTGTGCTGTTTTAGTGATGTGTTCAGTGAATGTTAGTTTGTTAGTATGTTTGTTAGAATGTTAGAATGTTAGTAGATAACATCAAGATTTTTTACTGATCGAGTTGGAGAAAGTGTTGTGGAGCCAAGCTGTATTGAGATATTATGGGGGTAGCAGGGTTACCTGGAAAGACCAGCAGTTCAGCCTTGGTTAGGTTGAGCGGAAGATGATGAGTTGTCATCTAGTCTGAGATGTCTTCCATGTCTTTCAGCTGATATGCGAGCCGAAACTGTGGGATCATCAGGATGGAAAGAGAAGAAAATCGTCAAGGCAATTGTTCTGTAAGAGGAAAGATGATGTCTGGTTGAACACAGCACATTCTAGTGTTTTAGCAATGAAAGGGAGGAGTGAGACTGGTCTGTAATTGTTAACCGTGGAGGTATTCAGTGTGGGTTTTTAAGCAACAGGGTGACCAGGGCTTATTTAAATTTAGTAGGGAAAGTGCCGGTGAGAAGGGATGAGTTGATGATGTGAGTTAGGGGTGGTATTAGTGAGGTTGTCATGTCCTGTAGGAGATGGGAGGGGATTGGGTCAAGTGGACACATGGTGGGGTGGGAGGACAGAGGTTTGGAGACCTCAGTTTCATTAAGTGCAGAAAAGGAGGTGAGTAGAGAGTTGGGTTGGGTCTTGGGGGTGAGGGTGTTGAAAATTGGCTGCTGATTGCTGCCGTTTTGTTAGTAAAGAAGTCTGCAAAGTTGTTTGCTGTTAAGGATGATGTTGGTGGGGGTGGAGGAGGGAGTGGAAGATTCTGAAGAGTTTGTGTTTATCAGATGTATTGTCAACTTTGTTAGTGTAGAATGTGGTTTTAGCATGATGAATGTCGGTAGAAATAGAGGAGAGAAAGGATTGATAAAAACTGAGGTCAGCGGGGTTTCTGGTTCTGCGCCATTTTCTATCAGCTGTCCTGAGTTGAGTTTGATGTTCACGTAGGACCTCAGACATCAAGAGTTTTGGTGGAGAAGTACACGCTTGCCTGGAGGAGAGGGGACAGAGGTTATGTCAGGGTGAATCAATGTCTCTGTTAGGCCGAGTATGTTTAGTTCAGCCTGAGTTGTGAATGCTGAAATGAAATTAGCTTTGTTGACTGCGGATTGACAGTTCCAGAGACCTATAGAGAAAGTTAAAGGTGGAGGGGGGAGAGAACAGATAGGACGAAGGTAGGATAGGTTCCGTTTTTTGTATATGGTATGGGGATGATGCCCAGTGCAGATGACAGGAATACGGTGGGATATCATACTGTTTGAAAGACATTAGAAACCAAAGTAGAATACAAAATAAATACAACGATACTTAAGTGCCTTGCTGGTGTACTTGCTCGGTAGAGACGTGCAGGTAGAGTCTATGGTCTTTACTCGAGTAGGTTCACACGAGGAGGGCTACATACGAGGAGGGGTGACGCTACCACTTCAGCGACATAGCTGCACTTAAGTAAGCCACTGATTGAGTAAAACAGCTAACCACGCCTATTTCTATTAAACAATATACTGGTCGATAGCGCGTGAATGGCTCTGACTGATACCGAACAGATACCGATACCGAGCAAAGTTTCGTTTTCTATTAATAACAACAGCAGCAACGGCACAACGCTTCAGTTACAACAGCCCAAAAACACGTTATGACTCCCCTACTAAAGAATGCTATTAAGTACTGTATATGTAGCAAATGCAAACAACCCCAAATAGAAACTGGTAAAACGCAAACTGAAACTCCAACTGAAACAACGTAAACCAGAAAGTAAGGTAAACTTAAGCACAACTTACACGTTACTGCCTTCTATGATGACTAATCACTTCTCCTGTGATTAGTCAAGAAGTAATATTAGCAGGACAGCATAATTGGGCCAAAAGTTTATCATTATTGAATGCTGTGCATTCGTCTGAGCCATACAGTCACTGCCATAATGAATAACACTCAACGAGAACATAAACGTATAACAACATATATAACAAAAATGTATATATTTATACTTAATATATATATTTCAACATACAGTATACCATGGCCGTTTGTCAGAGAAAGGGACAGGTAGACCCAAGGTGACCCACTGACTAGCAGTGTGTAATGAGACTAATCCACATTTGGTTGAACAAAACAGAATAAAGAATAAAGTACATCACTGCAATAACAAATTTTATTAGTTAAGCAAATCAGGCAGACATCACTTCTTTTTCATCTTAAAATATTCAATGTCCTCTTCAAATTCGAGATAAAGACTTTTTGCTGGCCGTGACTTGACTGATTTTGAACTAAATGGAAGTGAAGCTGCTCTGAATGTATATTGAATAAATATGAAAATTGAAGTGAAGAATGAAACATTGAGTGTTAATTCATTCTAAACAGAATACAATTATACAATTGATTGACAAACAGGATAACAGTGAAGATTATTATTAAGGATTAAAGAAATAATACAGTTCGCCTAGACTGGGTTTCCTGAAGATCCATCCTACATCCTCTCTTGTATCCTGGGGAAGAAAGCGGGTCGTATCAACACTCTGAAATAAATCCAAGAAGTTTTCACATAGTTATCTGTGCTAAGCGCTAAATCTATGTCTGCCGCTAACGTTTGGTGGCATCCAACGCTGAGAGACGCCGGCAGGTTTGTAAAACTGTCCAATGAAAATTGTCATGGGATTTGGTTAATAAACCGTAGCCATGCATCACGGCCATTTCTTTCGTCGGGAGGTGATAAAGGTTTGAACGCCGCTTGTACAGCCGGGGAGAGCAGCTCACCTGTGAACATGAGTCACCATTTTGTCTTAAACCTCACAACATCACTGCCGCAATAACATTAGTGGGGGCGGGGGCGTTTGGAGGGTCGGGTCTATGCAAACTGTGTTTTCGTGTGACATTTCATTTTGGTGAGAAGGGGGTGAGTGAGAGGAAACTGACGTAAGATGTCGCAGCTTTCCAGGCACTCATTTTTAAAACAAAATTATATACTTTAGTGTGGTTCAAAATGTCTCCAGGAGGTGGCAAAGGCAGAGGGGAGGAGGGCTGTCAGTGCATTGCCAGAGGAAAATGAGGCTGCAGCAGAAAAAGTGAGCAAGCACCACATCATGAAGCATGTAACAGCCTGGACATCACCTTAGACAAGAGAGGCAGTCACAGGTACGGTCTGTGAGTACCATATCAGTAGAAACTGTAGTGCAGACCTCCCTCTAAAAAAACACCCCTAAGAAAAGCGACCCACTTCAGTACTGGAAAGAACATGCTAATCAGTTTCCCTCTATGGCTGCTGTTGAAACCAAGTATCTCAGTGCTCCCTGCAGCTCTGTGGACAGTAAGAGACTTTTTAGTGCCATTGCAAATGTGCTTGATGAGAACAGAAATGGCTGAAACCTGACAAGGTAGAGATTATAGTTTTTATTAAGAAAAGCAAACATTTCCTTCTGTAAAACTTACTACTGTGATTACAGTAAGGGTTAAGAGTGCAGATCCTAAAAGCATATTACTGGCTTTGCAAACACTGTGGCACTTTTTTTATTTGTTTACATGCCGGGTATGCTATTTGTTTTTATATTAGACTTTTTTAATAAAAAATAAGGAACATCCTGGATCTGTTTCTTTGCTCTTCTTTATTTTTTTTTATGTATTATAGAAGTATCAGATCAGGTTTCGGTATCGGTAGATACTCAAAATCAAATGATTCAGACTCCCTAATTTTTGGACTCCCCTGTGATGGACTATTAAACTATTAAAAAAATAATATAGTAAAAGTCAAAGTGGCGTTTATTGTCATCTCAGCCATATACAAGCACATGATGAAATGAAACAACATTTCTCCAGGGCCAAGGTGCTACAGTACAAAACAAACAACACAACACTAGAATGTATGACACAAAACGTACAAAGAATGTACAATGTATATGCAAAAAAACTATATACATGGAGAGTACAAGACAATAACACAGACCAATAACCAGTTTTGTACCAAAGTGATTTCAGTGATTTTGCAAAGTGACGACAGTGCAAACATTCAATAGTGCAGATACTAAAAATAACAAAGGTAGTGCATTGGTGGTGATGTAGATTAACAACCTGGTGGCATGAGGGAAAAAACTGTTTTCCTGGCCGCAAGGGAGACTTTAGGAGGGTGAAAAAGAGGGTGGAACGTGTGTGTGTGGGGTCATCCACAATGCTGGTAGCTTTGTGGATGCATTATGATGTGTAAATGTCCATGATAGAGGGAAAAGAGACCCTAATGATTTTTCAGCTGTTCTCACGGCCCACTTTCTGCTGTCTTGCGGTCTGAAACGATGTAGTTCCCTCAGCTGGGCTTCTTTTGCTGTGGAGCTGGTGTTGAGCGACCAGGTCCTTGGTCAGGTGAATGCCAAGAAACAGTGTGTGGACTCTCTTTGCTCTTCTAAAGTAAACAATTCTCTTTATCTCTTTAGTTTTGTCCATGTTCAGAGACAGGTTGTGGCTCTACACCAGTCCATTAGCTGTTTCACTTCCTCTCTTTATGCTGACATGTCATTCTTGCTGATGAGACCCACCACAGTGGTGTCATCGGCGAACTTTGAGCTGTGAATTGCTAAAGCAGAGTTAACAGCAATAGACTGAGCACACAGCCCTGAGGGAGGATCATGAGGAAGTCCATGATCCAGTTGCAGAGGGAGGTGTTCAGGCCCAACAGGT
>JBAJNP010009631.1:0-11805 GCA_036877545.1 Yasuhikotakia modesta | reverse complement strand
TCTGCTGATTTTCATTGCAGTAAAGTATTAAAGCTGTTTCTTCTGCCTGCCAATCCACGGTTTCTAATCCAGTATTGGATGGCGTTGGTTTCTCTTGGCCTCACAATGGGAGCCACCGGGCTAAAACGAGTCGTTCCAGTAACTCGCCAGTCGCCCGGCATCCCAGTATTCATTGGGGCTTAAGATCTTTGAAAGACTCCGATATGAGGGGTGAAAGTGAGGAACGTTCTCAAATGGTTTAATAAGGTTGTGACAGAACAGACAGCCCAAAACTCACGCCTCAGTAACCAGACATTCACAGAGGTGTATCTGCTAAACTAAGCTAAGCTATCCTGGGAATTCTAGCAGTTATTTGGAGATAAGGCTCTGATCAGTCGTGCAGAACTGGCCAGAAAGGAGAAAGGAGACACTCACATTTAGGCAGAACCCCCTGAGATCATACTGACACCTTCTTTCCACCCACAGTTTGGTGCCCCTCATCTGTTCATCTGCCTCTATACACTAAATATTTCACCAGCGGATGATTTTTTCATGGATGTCTCTGTCCCAGCCGGTCTGCAAGGATGCAAGCAGAAAACAGTTCTGTAGACATCTCAAAAGCTGTCACTCTCTCTCTCTCTCTCTCTCTCTCTCTCTCTCTCTGCTTGTTTTTTATTTTCTTTTCTTTTGTCTTTTTCAATATTTGTTCTACTATTTTTCTTTCAGCGTCTTTCTCATTTTTCTTTCTCTGTTCCTTTTTTGCCTTTTTATTTCAGCCAGCCTGCAAGCGGAAAACCATTTCAGGAACTGTCACTGTTTTTCTCTCATCTCTCGCTCTTCCCTCGATCCCGTGTTTTAAACGATGTGTCCAAACAGCAGCTCCAGCTCTGATAGGCGAGATGATCAGTGGGCAATCGGGGGAGATTTAATTTCCCGCCATTGTTATGGGATCTGGTCATGTCTCCCATTCCCCCTTGACCTCCATCAGAAGATAATTCCAGGCTAGCCTGCTGCGACTCGTCTGAACTGTGATTGACTAGCTGATGTACCACATGGCTAGCTGTCTGCCTTTCCAGCCTGATTAACAGGATCAGTTTGGGATTTCAGGATTCTTGTTTCTCCTTAGCATTATGTTTCCTCCATGTGTTTATATGTATGTTTGTTTATATATATATTTATATTCATTTGGCAGATGTGTAAAGCGTCAGTACTTGTATTCCCTGGGATCGAACCCACAACCTTTGCGCTGCTAATGCCACCAGTTGAGCATGTTTCTATGTTGTCAACTCTGTCAGTTTTATACACCCACCATCTGTTGTCTATAAGGGCACCATCTTATAAACCATCTTATAATTTTATTCATTTTCTTTTACTATAAACTTTAAATTTGTTTTTTTTGTTTTCCAGTGTGTGAAACTTCACGAACAGTCTGGACTACAGACAGGCAGAATGTTGTTTTTATGTTAGTGTTATGTTGTTGTTAGTATGTCAGGTAGTTAGTTAGTTAGGGGCTGTTAGTTAGTTTTGAGGTTGGCTTTTCAGACCTGGGATGCAGTAAACATCAACCTACCAATAGTAACCATAACTAGCCTACTAGCCTAGCGTTTTGGCAGTAAACATTTAGATTGGCTAAGGCTGTTTATGGTTTCCATAATGTTTGATTTATCATAAAGGTATTTTATGTAACTTTTGATGTGAAAACCCACAGTGATCATCTGCACTCCAATAAGTCCAGGCCTACATGGTTTCCATGGTGTTCAGGATTGTGTGTATATATATACACACACACATCCAGTCAGCTGTGTGCCTACAGCTTAATTACTGGAAAGCACACAGACTGTGTGACCTCTCCTGTTAGCCCAATTGAAATTTAATTGAATTTCGCTTGTCTAGACTAATGAAGCTCCTACTGAAACCGCCAATCTATGGCCGGCGGCCGGACGCCGCGTTTCAGAGAGAGAGAGAGCGGTGGGACAAAGGCGGCCATTTTAGGAAACGGCTGACAAAATGAGAAAGCGTTTAAAAATGGCAACGGAAAGGACTTGCTTTTCCTATTTCTCCTCTTCGTTTTCCGAAAATCAAGGTTCAGGTGGTTCAAATCAATAATCAGGTTGGAGAGCTAAGGGTTTCTCCTGACATATAACTTGTTCCACATAAAGTGTATCGTCTTTTTCATTGTCTTGCATTGATTGTGGAGAACAATGCATCTGAGAGCATCATTTTAAAGGCCAAAATAAACCAACGTTTGAAATGTTATGAATTTCCTGCGGCAGGACTCATGCAACTGATCTGAGATGAATGATGCGTTCATGAGATAAGGATTTGGCGTGGCTCCGGTTATTGTGAAGATTAGTTCCTCGCAGGTCGCTGAAATAGAGCAAGAGTTTAAGGAAGGCTAGATGACGGTTTTGTAGTTATCAAGCGTCAGAGGTGACCCGCCAGCAATCTTAGGTTCAGATGTTTCCAAAAGTAAGCAAAACGTTTTAAAAAACGTTTACTTTAAACGTTCTAGAAATGCTATGTAATGTTATAAATTTAATGCTTTTAGAATTACTATATAATGATTAAAATGTTCTGCTAATGTTTTTTTTTAAGAACTTGAACTACTAACTTAAAGAGAACATTGTGAGAATGATATCCAGTGTTGTGAGAACATTCCCTGTTAGCTGTGAACGTAATGGTCTTGTAAGGGTTAATAAAGCTAGGAGTGACCTTTCAGTGCAACCTTGAAAATCTGTTGATTTTAATACCAAAATCATGCCCAGATCACTGCAGGAAAGTGACGGCAATTACATGTTCAAATCCTTGTTCTTGAACAGAAATGAAATTATTTTCTTCTCCACCAAAAGGCTTGTACTCTCAGTACCTTTTAATGGGACCAGAACGTTAGCATTGTTATCTCAGTGTCATGTCGTCCTACAACCATTTTCATTTTCCATTTTAGCACGTTTGTCAAGATGTACTGTTTATTGTTTTGCCCTGGTTGTACAGTAATAAAATAGGGCATTTTCTGAAACAAATCACTGAAAAATGTCTTCCCCTTTAAAAAAAAAATGATGCATGGCCCTCGTGCACTTAAAAACAGTGAGGCCACTTGACAACAAGGTGGGTGTGCTTTTTAATTCAATTCAAACAACTCGGTTGTGATGCATTCATTTTTCCAGAACAAACATCTAGTACAAAATGATGCTTAATAATCTCTCTCTTATTTTCTCTCTCTCTGCAGCCTGGACAGTCGTTTAAGTTCACGGTTCTGGAAACTTTGGACCGCATAAAAGAAGAGTTTCAGTTCCTTCAAGCACAGTACCACAGGTGATCTCTAATGTGATTTACTCAGCATGTGAAAAGCTTTCGATTATTTATGAATCCCTGCTCACAGGCTAATAACTGGCTGGACGCGTGTCGAGTTAATGCTAGCGTAAGGTCACACAGCAGCGTGATAGCGTCATTGTGATGTGCGATTACATCGCTGGAAGGTCGCCAGGTTGCTGTACTTTTGTTAACAGTAGGCGAATCGTAACTTCGGTTCGCCGCATATAATTGTCAGTGTGAACAGGGCTTTAACGGAGGCCAGCGTTATGTCAACCTGGTTTCTGATTGGTCGACAAGTCGTTGGCGTTTCGCTATTCCAAACATCTATTTCGTTTTTAATTGGAATTTATTTGTATACTTTTTTTGCAGTACATATTTTTTCCAAAGCACACTTTTAATAATAGTTAAAAACAGTTACCTTTGTAAAGTAAAAAAGTAATCTAACTAACAATTGAAATGACAATTGAAGTTTTCAACAATTGAAAACTTTTTTTTTGTAGCCTCAAACTGGAGTGTGAAAAGCTGGCCAGCGAGAAGACCGAAATGCAGAGACACTACATCATGGTGAGTCCGGCCGCCCTCTTCATTTTGATATCGCACCGGCGCTTCAACAAACACCCGCCTCTCATGAAAGACCGTTTGTGCTGAAGGAGCCACGTTACGGGTGTTTGTTTGACCTGAGGACACGGCGGCAGGATCGGGGTGGAGGTTGTGGAGATGGTGGAGGTTAGAAGAAAGGAATGTGTGAGAGATGTGGATGGAGGAGAAACATCTACAAGCACGGGCTTGTACATAATGAGGGGGATCCTGCTATCCTGCGCTCGCTGAAAGCTCCTGTTATCTGCTTACGTTTAGCCGCTAGAACCGCCATAAACACCAAGACTTGTTTTAACAACTCTTTATTTGAATGTATTTAAGGTTTATCACGTTTTTGTCTCCAGACAGACTGTCTGTCTCTCTTTAGCGAACGATTGTGCTGTTGGTGGGCATGAAGTTTTCAGGGGGCGTCTGAGACGCCGTGTGAGCCTCAGGGGTGAAACAGACAAGATGATGTTTAGTCACGTTGGAAAACTTGTTTGAGTTGGAGCCGTGGTGCAGTGGTTAATGTACGTGCTGGTTGTGTATTATACCATGGTGCTCATGTGGGGCATGGTGGTTCGAATCTAATGGTTGTCTTGTGTGTGTGTGTGTGTTTGAAATGATGACTTGATAAAATGATCTGTCCTTTTAAACTGTTGCTCTGCTTTATGGAAGAATATTGTCACAGATTGCTCTCACACCCACTGAGAGATAGAGAGAGAGTTGATTGAAACACAGCGGTGAAGGAAAAGAGGAGGGGCGGATAATGGCTGATAGAGAAGATGAAAAGAAGGTGAACGGAGCGAGCCTTGGAGAGAGAGAGTGAGTTTAAAGAGACAGTAAGATGACAAATAGGAAACAGAGATGTTAGTGTTGCAGTGTTTTACACATTGTGTGATTCTCATCATTGTTAACTCATTATCTGAACCTAGTTTAATATTATGATGTTTGTGAAATGAAAATTCATCTGAATAAATTTAAAGGAACCAAAGGAAGAATGAACTGACATGGGCGCATGATTATATAACAATGAGCCGCGATGTGGGAGAATTTGAGGCTTTCTGATCTAAAGCGCATCACAGGCGTCCGTTTCCAAAATAACAAGACAGTCAGAAGAACTCAGTCATGTCTCCTGCGAGGCTCAAAACACCCACCCACCCAAAATCTCATGTAATCGTGCATGCCACATAGACCGCAGTGGCACGTTACGGTCTTGTAAAAACGACGCAGCTGGGTAAACAAAAGCAACCTTCTGAACATCTTCTAAGCTTTGGTGTAAAGCCAGGACAGTTGTCTCAGAACATTGGCCTTTCCAAACCTGTTAGCTGGACGATGTGTTGTCCATTTCTGTGTGGATTAGCATTCATTTATGGACTTGTGTTTGTGTGTTGAAAAAGTGATGTTTCATTTACTTGTTTAGTTGAACAATCGCTTTAACCCTCATATAGGCACCTTTGGGTTCCCAAGAACCGTCATTAGATGTTTAATCCTGAGATTAACTGACGGCGAGAGTTTGATAGTTGGGACGGAGGTCAGAGACACTGAGACGGACAGGTGATGGAGTTTAAAGCAGAAGAGAGGGATTAAAAAGCAGGAATAATATAAAGAGAAATAAAAAGGATTGTTGGAACCGAGCGTGTGAGCGTGACGGACGGTTTGAAAGAGAGACAATCGTGTCGGGTCTCATCTTCATCACTCGGTCCGCTGCTCATCTGCCTGCTGAAATGGACTCGGAAAAACGCCACGGTTAGTCGCTAGCGTGCGCCAGAGCGCTGAGGTTTTCATTTGATTGATGATAATTCACTCCTGTTTACTTCATCACAGGGACGACTGATGCTAATACGCTTGTGTTCCCACAGTACTACGAGATGTCCTACGGACTCAACATCGAGATGCACAAACAGGTACGAAACCTAAACAAAAAACATGCTAAAAATCTATTTGTGTGTGTACGTGTGTGTGTGTGTGTGTGGTTTACAGCACTGTATAACAGCCCCTTTAATGACTGTGGCATTATGATCATAGCCAGTGCAGTGTGTGACTCTGTGTGTGTGTGTGTGTGTGTGTGTATATATTATTATCAGACCCCTTCATGTATAATAGAGCTGCTCTCTCTGTCCCTCTGTCTCTCTCTCTCTGTCCTTGTGAGCTTGTTTTCTCTTAAATTCCCTCCACCTATGATTTTGGCTCACTCTAGTGCTCTCTCTCTCTCTCTCTCTCTCTCTCTCTCTCTTTTGCTCACTCGCTGTCTCTCTCTTTCTCTGGAGAGAGAGCTTCTTTTCCACTGGCACTCTTCCAATCTCTCTCTCTCTCTGATTGATGGTCCTTTTATAAGTAAAGGAGAGCCTAACATACACACACAAATACATATGTAAAATAACCTACACATATGCAAAGGATCATGGGTAATTAAACGTGAGGGGAAGGGGATGAAATTCTCCATGTGTGCACAGACAAATACAAACACAAACAAACTCCTGCAAACAAAAGCCTCCAACGGGGCATCTGTGCAAACGCGTCACCGCCAAATTTATTTGTAATCGCTACGTCTGTTCTTTAATACAGCCGTTATATAGCTACACACACAGATAATAAAGAAATAAACACAATTTTGCCGCCTTTATGTTGTGGGTGGTTGCCAGGCTGTGGCTGTTGCTAAGGTGTTTCTAGTGGTTATTATTGTGTTGCTGTGTTTATAGGTGGTTGTTAAGGTCTCCACGTCCAAGATATTCCTCAAAACAATCGGTGGGACTTTTTCCAAAGTTTTTGGACAAAACAAATTGCCATAAGCAGTAAAAAAACGAACAGCGGGCAAAGATTTAAAACTTCAAAAGTCATTATTTTAAATAACTGCACACCACATATAAATAGTCGCCATTGTGAGGCTTAAACGCGTAACCGCTGAACGGCTTTATTTCATTATTCTCTCTATGTGAGTCTGGGTTCACTGTTGCTTAGATATCTTTGTTATGAATGTAATCTGTGCTCGGGAACTGAGAGCCTGCTGCGTTTGTATCAGTCGCTCTTTTGTAACCGTGTGTGTGTGTGTGTGTGTGTGTTTTCTTGTAGGCAGAGATCGTGAAGCGTCTATCTGCTATCTGTGCACAAATCATCCCTTTCCTCTCTCAGGAGGTGCGTTGACAGTGACTGACAGCTCATCAGAGCCCTGGGGTCCACACACACACACACACACACACACATACATACATATGTCCAAATGTAACCGCTGAACACTTCAAAAGTACTTAGAATAAGTACTATAGAAGTACCATAGTATTTGTGTGTGTGTGTGTGCAGCATCAACAGCAGGTTGTTCAGGCGGTGGAACGTGCTAAGCAGGTCACCATGGCAGAACTCAACGCCATCATAGGGGTGAGTGACATCATTAATAGATGTGTAGATTTCATTGAGATGTCATCATATTTTGGAAATGTAGTCTGTCTGTCTGTCTGTCTGTCTCTCTCTCTCTCTCTCATTCTCACGTGTGTGTTTACCTGCCTATCTGTCTCACATTTACCTCTATCTCTCTCTCTCTCTCTCTCTCTCTCTCTCTCTCACACATATGTGTATTTCTCTCTCTCCATCTGTCTGGTGGTCTCAGCAGCAACAGCTCCAGCACCTATCTCACCACACTCCAGGTATCCCTCTCACCCCCCACCCCTCAGGACTGTCCCTGGGGGGCTCGTCCGGGCTGCTGGCCCTCACCGGAGCTCTGGGGGTCTCCACGCACCTCGCCAACAAGGAGGAACGCAACCTGGACCCTGAACTTCTCAGAGGTGAACTGACGCTAAACGCCATTTAAAGAATGACTTTAAACTTAACCTCAGTAACTAACTAGTATAACTAGTTACTGGCTGTTTAGTCAGTTTTGTGGAACTGTTGTCTTGACATTGTTGCACAAACTTCCCAAGTTTGAAAGTCGTTTCTATGCGCTCCAAAAAATGGCAACTGTAAGCAACATTAGCATTTTGTCCCGCTGTGTTTACAAAGACAGGAAGCATCTTAAACGCTACTGCAAGAAATTAAATGCCAAATGGTGGCCATGAGTTTGGCAATTGATGAGATATCTGTGTGTTGCATCATTCTTGATGCCGCAAAGAATTATGGGAAAGTTTTCACACAATACCGTTGTCTCAGAAATGAGCAAAGTTGACGCACATTTTTGCTATTCCTCCTCGACAGCACACAGCATGCACACAAACGTTCAGCTTTCAAGAATAAACCTTTATTATGATCGATAATTAGTAAAACCAAGATTTTTGAGTGGGTCAACATTGTGATGGGCCAACATTTCTGAACATTTCTCTTGCTGTGGAATTGTTGTTATAATTATCCAGTCTGACGTCAGTCATAAACTCTGCCTTTTTCTCTCTTCCTCCTCTGTCGCTCTCTCTTTCTCTGTCTCTCCTTCATCCTCTTCTTCCGATCCCAGAGGGCGCACCCAGCAGGGTGAGTATTAGAATTACTGTGTGTGTGTGTGTTTTTGTGGTGTGTGTGTGTTTTTGTGGCGTGTGTGTGTTTTTTTTGCCGTTTGTGTGTCCACCATTTTTGACATTTTTGATAAATGGCTTCAAATACTGAGTTTAACAAGTTATGAAATCCTGACCTCTCAGGACTTTCTAAACATCACAGATCCGCCCTTTTCCAGCATCGCTGACAAAAATTGTTTGCTCTGTACTTTATAAATAAAACACAATCATTCTCTGTCATTTCATTGTATCCTAGTTAGCTTTAAAGAAAGTTTGCAGAATGTCCGAGCTGCTCTGTTCCATACAATAAAAGCGGATGGGGACCGAGATTGTCAAGCATAAAAGAAACACAACAGGAGTTTCTCACAGTGCCTCAACGTTCTAGGTGAACTACTTCTTCAAGAGTTTTGATGTTGATAAAGAGCTGTTTTCTCAAAGCCAGTGAGACTACAATACCCAAAACCAAAACTCAGAGGAGTCAGAACAGCTTCAGCTACTTTTAAGAAGATTTCTCCATGCCGACAGCAGAGGAGGGAAGTAAAGGAGTCAAGGAAAGGTTGGAGCGAGAGGGAGCAGAATGAGATAAAACGTTTAGGAGAACACAGGTCTGTTGAGAGAACTGGACTCCTTTGTGCATCTCAGCCCAATGTGCTTCCTGTTTGGAGAGTAAAACTGCACGGTTGTGGAAAACCAAGCTTTGAAGTCACTGATCTGAGATCAGTTTTAACACACCGTTAATAATGATGAAGGGTGTGTGTGTGTGAGTGTGATTAAAAAGTTAAAATTGTTACATTTCTACATTGTTGTATAATTGTATAAACAACAAACAAGAAAACAACGTGTTTAGCTAGCTGGCTGCCTGTGTGTGTTTATGTGTGTCTGTCTCTCTTTTGCTGTAGAGTAAATCAGTCTCGTCGACAGACAGTCAGATTGCTGAAGACCACCAGGGTCCGTCGGGGACGTATCCCTCGCAGACGCCCGGCGACGCCAAACGGAGGCGCTGCGATGAAAAAGACGTCCTCGCGTCTCACTATGTACGTTCAGTCGCACAATGATGACATCATGCTTACCTCAGTTCCCATCTATGTATCCTGTGTGTTTTGTGTACAGTGTAAGAAACATTATGTACATTTTATTTTACTTTCAGCTGTTAGAAAAATGCAGTTATTACTGTAACGTTTATTGGATGTTAACTTAAAGAAAGTTCAATAAAATGTACATACAGTTTAGTACAGTTTGTGTGTTTTTGTGTGTGTGTTTTGTAGGACAGTGACGGCGATAAAAGCGAAGACAATCTTGTGGTAGATGTGTCCAATGAGGTGAGCCCATACGCACCTAAATTAGCATAAACACATAAGTTAACATTAAAGTCTTCCTGACAGGTTTACAGTCAGATTTGTTTGTTTTATGTCTGTCACCTTAAATATACCAAAATCACTACAGGTTAACCATCCATGGACACAGTGTAAAAACTGTGGCTTGTTTGAACAGCCCAACATGGTGCGAGTTGGAAGCAGAGCTTTATTTTCACCCTACTATCATTCGTTTGTTTTATTTGTTTAATTCTCTTTAGTGTTACGTAATTCAAAGATTATGTGCGCTAATGACATTTGTCTTTCTAAAACGCATCAAGACAACAACTGACAACAACTTGAGCGTAAACCGCTACAGCTTTGTTCCTCAATTATTTGATAAATATTGAACACCAGTCATATTTATTAAACGTTATTCAGTCAGTAATTGCTGATAATAATCAGGACTGCTTATTAACCGCGGAGCGGCCGCTCAGAACTGCCACGGTTTTTGTTATTTATTACGTGAACCCGCTGCGTAAACGCATTAAAAAAAAGATGTTAAAAAAATCTGCATTCATGCAACATGACACACTGAGTGTTAAATGATAAATTTGCAATTTATTGTGAGGAAACAGAGAATAAAATTATGAGAGAAAGAAAGAGAGTGCTTGAATAGATGAGACCTTGTTGTGCTGAACACCAGATTAATAAACGTACATGTGAGCCTAGCATCTGTTGTTTTCTGAATGTTTTGCTATAATAAGCATTAGCACATTGTGCTACGAACATGAATAATCACTAAAACTGCGTATTTTAGGTCTTGGACCAATAGGAACAACCGCCAAGGTCACCCTAGTAACTGTGTAGGAGCCTTTTAGAACATCCAAGCAACACCTTGGCAATCACCCAAATCCATCTTTCTCTCACTTTTTTTTCCAGGAGGCCTCCTCTCCCGTGGGCGGCGCTCCTCTGTCTCCTCACGGGAACGGTTTGGACCGAGCCCCAATCCTGAGAAAGGAGCTACCGGGATCTCTGAGCCCTCCGCCAGCCACCCCCCCACACAGCCCACCTCCTGGAAAGAACAAGGACACAGCGCAAGTATGTTTGCTTGATAGCTTGGATCCGTGTCGCTAATGCTACGTGGTACATAACTGGCGCCCCGGTTCTGTTGGCAGACGGAGAAATCCCAGTCGCCTTCGTCTAAATCGGGGAATTCATCTCCTCAGCACGACCCGTTAACCCCTGGTCCACCCGGGCCCAGCACTTCCTGTCTACGCCTGGTCAACAAAGCTCCCACCTCTGTAGACCCTCTGGGTAAGTTGTGTGTCCCTAAAAACTAATGCCTGCTGAGACACTGGGAATTAATACTTGCTGTTCTCAGCGTTGCGGAGTCCCCTGTCCATGGTGCCTGGTTCCTACCCACCTCATTTTGGGGCGGTGTCCCACGCCGGGCTCAATGGAGAACTGGCCAGTCCAGGTAGTTTTGGAGGCTCGCTCACCCTGTCGCCCCAAATCAGCACAGCGGCCGGTGCCTACACCCGCAGCCCTATGGTAACAACCCCCAAAACATATACACACACATTCAAACTATCAAAAATGTGACTTACAACAAAAGTCTACTGTACTGGGCAATAATATAGCTTTACATTTTTTTAATCTCAAAGCATTTATCTCAATTTGTTGTTATAGTATTTAGCTAGTGTATTTTAAAGACAAACTAGTTGAAAACTAGTGTTACTATTTATTAAATTGTTTAAAATCTTGTTCAATAAAAGGGCTTGAAATCTAGTTACAGTGTTGTAGTTTTTGAGGTATTAAGTTATACCTGGAATTAAACATGTATAAATAAACAGGAATTAAATAAAAAAAAATTGTTACTTTTTTAAGCCCCACATGTGCTTGTGATGACCAACCAGATTTGACCGTTAAACGTTGTCCTCCAACCCACAGGTAGCGTACGAGTCTCGCTCACACCTGAGGCCCTCGGGGCTGTCCTCCTCAGTGCCCGGTGGAAAACCGTGAGTTTTTTATTCTTACTTTCAGTTTCTGTGATGTCATTATTAGCTGTGCTTTTAAAACAGCTAATAAGCCCCCAATCTCAGACAAACACTTGAGTTCAGACAAACATTTAGATGTTAAATTATTGTAACACACGGTAAAAACACAGCACA
>JBAJNP010009630.1:0-17761 GCA_036877545.1 Yasuhikotakia modesta | reverse complement strand
ACTCTCTCTCTCTCACGCGATCCAACTTTAATCCTCTTTTACTTTCAATAAGATCAGGTTGAGGAAGAGAGAGAAAGGTACAGCGAGAGGCAAACAAAGAGAATAAGACAGATGTTAGTCATTCTCTCTATTATTACCACCACTTTTATTTTATGCTTTTCTGACAGATTGTTTTAGTAGCTACAAATGTCACAGCCCCTCTACCACACACTGCCTTACATTACACCCCCACATGCAGTCTGGACATTAAACCCCCTAATAACACGTCAACACAAACACATGAGGTCACCGTTTGGGTCCCATGCGATCTCATGCATAATACAGAAAGCTCCTAAAACAAACAGGGCCAGAAATAGAAGGGCGTAACCCCACTCAGTCTCAGCCCAGCAGTCCTCACCGCTAATGGAGGCTGTGGGCGCAGGTCAGACTATCTGTCTGTCTAATGGAGGCAGCTAAGACATCACGACCAGACTGTAGATCCAGAAAACTGTTTGTTAGATGGTTCACATTTCTGTGTGTGTGCCAAAATCTAGCTGCCCTCCTGTTGAAGCAGTCACTGACTTAACCACAGCTTTACATGATCGGTATCTAGCAGGCAGCATAACACGTCTAATGATCTTAAAGTGAACTTCATACATCTGAGTGGCTTGTTGTATGTCTTTACTTAACCTGCCATCAGTTCATCAAACCTCTTTAAGATACTGAGCTTGTTAGAAAACAACCGATAAAAGGGAGGGGTTGTGGGAAATGTATTTCTTCTGCTTTTTACAAGGTGACAAGACTTAAAGAATGAAAGCAGACTGTGAACACTTTGAGATCTTAACACATTTTCTCTGAATGCTGTCTTATGAGACTCACCAACCTCAAGCCAAAGGTTTCTAGAAAAGCTCAGTGCTGCGGGTTACTTGGAATACTGATGGCCCAGTGCAGCGGAACTCTGCTGGGAATCAGAGGGCCGTCCGGGAAAGCAAATTACGGCTGAAGAACAGAAGCTACAGAGATCTAGTGAGGGATGCACATGAATATCTGACACGGCTTTTCTCTTGAAGGCTGTCATGTTTTCTGCTTCAGTCTCTACTCTTTGCTACTAGTTCTGAGCTCCGGTCGCGTCAGATACTCTGAATGTGTGTGTGCCCTCATGGGCTGCACTGGGGGAGTGTGTAAGTGAGTTTGTGTGTTTCTGTGAAACAGAGCAAGCTCTCTCTCGTTCATGACATCTGTGAATGTGTGCTGGCCATTATCTGGAGAGAGAGAGCGCTGGTTTCTCAGAGGCTGCTGTGCTGCTTGTATTGATGTCAGATGAGATGTGTGGTTCAGGCTCTCCGGGAGTCTCTGCTCCTCCCAAACCAGCTGCCACCAGTCTGTCAAAGACTGGCTCTGTTACATCCCATTCTTCCCTCCCTCCACCTCCCTCTGTCTTACCCACCCGCTTAATGAGGAGAAAACACGGGGAGTTCAGACCGGGTCGCCCTAAATGAGCCAGAACCTCATGCAAAACTCATTACTGAGTTACAGAAGATTCAAAGAAAAACAAACTCCTCTTTCTGTGCTAAACTTTGTCCTGCAAAAGCTTTTGATTTCCTGCTTAGTTGGCGCTAATTCAACTTTTGTTTCATACCAGTATGACGGTTTAGGAGCTTTTGTGAGAAGCAGGCGGCGTTTTATTAACATTTCCGTCCAATAAATAATTTTCTCTGGGTTTGTGACACGTTAGGCGTTTTGATTCAATGTTTAAATGTAATTTCCGCCTGTATCCGTATCAACACACGAGCTCATTCATCAGTCAGACAGAAACTGATGCTCAATAAACATCTGATGTGAACTCGGTTACCGGAGACTGAAGCGCTTTCGGATCTGAGGGACTTTAAAGTCTTTATCTCGAGCCGGATCCGAGCTGCCGTTTGTTACACAGCCAATGAATAAACTATAGTTTAATGGACGTGGAAACAACAGACACGAGGTTTAAACAGTCCAAACTCAGGGATACATGCACAAAACCAGCAATAAATCACCCTATCATCAGATACAGCCGCGATCGGTTGCGTTTACCATGTGGCCGGACACTGTATACGACCACGTCTCGTGTCTGTTCCGTATGTACAGTATGAAGTTAGTGAAGTTAAGCTATTAAAGCTTTAATACCAGCACAACATTGTTCTACAGCAGTAAATAAAAAGTTCACACGCACTTTCCTTAAAGTGCAAAACCTCAAGACATCATCCTATTCCACAGTTTGTGTGTTTTGACACATGCACACAGTCATACAGTAGGAGTGCAAAGAGACAAATAAAGGACATTAAAATAGCGTAACAGCGTTACGCGCACTTAACAAGTTAAAGTCAGATACATACATGCAAGTCTGACAGTGTATCTCCCAAAACACATGAACGACGCGTGTAACCTACTGCGTTAACTTCAGCTACTTTACAGCAGACTGAACTAGTACAGCGCTTTCATCAGGTCAACACTTAAGTCTTACACAACAAGTTACTGAAACCAGCAAACAGTGAATGAAACACACAGCTTACCGGTCCCATAAAGGCACATGGCGACGCACAACACCAGCATCTTTCCTGGCGTCTCCAGCGGTCCACAAAGCGCGCGTCCGGACCTTCTCAGCACTTCTTGAATGGAGACGTGAAGCCGTGCGATCACCTCAGATCTGACAGCCTGGAGTCTCTCCTGCCATCCGAACCCACTCAATACAACACAAACGCCTGTCTTTACACGTCTGTATATCTGTCTGTATATCCCGCACGACAGCTCCAAAAACACTCAAGTTGCTTTAACGCGCAGGTCGTGCATCAGTGCAAGTGACACAAACATCCTCGGTAAACGGTGAACAAGCAAATCTGTAGTTTGTGTCAGTAAACAGCAGTGATGGGTATAAACACACATACAGCCGCCTCCGTTCACACGCGATCTGATGAGACCGAACCGAACAGGAGGCGCTTCTGTCCTGAGCTCCGGCTTGAGATGAAGTGATTCGGTCTGTAGGGGATCGGTTGGCCCACGCCCCCGGTACCGCGATTGGTTAACGGGTTACAACCGCAGCAGCGGAGTTAAAGCGAACGGGGTGTCTCACCTCTGACACCCGTCCATCCATCAAACTCACTAACTCTCAGATCCTCCCTAACCTTTACAAACGTCACTAGTTTCACCAATAATCCATAATCCCACCTGTTCCAGGATGAGTTACTGTAACATGTGCTTCTGAACTAACCAGGTTACCTGCCAGTCTGAGCACGCGGCGTTACACAGAAGACGTACCTGCAGTACACGGGTCCCGCACAAGCGTTCCTCACAGCGTGCGCTCTGGTAACAGTTAACTAATGAAACGCGTGTAAGTGTGTCACCCGGATTATTGTGACTTACAGGTAAACACACACTTTTATTTGCTTATGATGACAGCGGGTTGCAGATCAAACATAAACTAGTTAAAGAGAAACGAAGCGGCTGGTTTTAGGCTGGTGAGATTTATCACATGCTAATGAGAAAAACGGCTTGTGATGAGATTTGTGAGACTTGAAAGAGAAGCTGAGAGTCAAAAGTTAGAAAGTGCAGCTTTAAAACAGACGTACTGTCAAGCATTACTGGATATTAATGTATCTGTGTAATTGTAACTATAATTCCTAAGGTGAATGTGTTACAGTAACTGCACTGAGTGTTGAGTAACTCTGACCTGTGTGATGATTTATTAACACTGAACGCAGTTTGATGTGTTGGGTGGAAAAGGACCAGCCACAGTTAAGACCTTGTTTCATGATCATTGTTTGGAAACTCATAAATAAACATGAGGTGAAGTTCAGACGTGACTGAAGCCCAGGAAATGATGTGAAGGAAATGTTTGGCCCACGGGTCAGATAGAAAGAAAACGTCCATGTCAACGAGGAGGAAAGACTCACATTAACAGCCAAGACTTCTAATTTGCAATTCTGATGCGGAGTTGAGGTGAAACTAGCGTATTGTCTTGGATTGTGTTTTAATTTGACGAGGCACTGAATCGATTCACATCTGACAGACAAACAGCCTGATGGACACCAGTCTTCAAAACAAACTACAGCATGTTTCCAGCACAGAAACACTTCCTCCCTGACATGGACAAAATGTTGTTGTGTTGTTTCTCAGAGGTTAAAATGTCTTGTCAGACGTTAGATTATGTTCATGCCCTTTAAGTAAATATTGTATCACCTAAAGGTCAGCTTTAGACTTCAGCAGAGCAGGTTTATGTCTTTCTCATCTAAATGTCAGTGTGTGTGTGATATTATTAATCTCAGGTGTATGATAAAATTATTCTTCAGAATCAGTTGTTTTATCAGCTGATGTGAGTCTTCAGTGTTTGGCAATAACACAAATAATGTTAAGAGGAAAGTCTATTATAGAACAGAGGCCCTGTTTCTTTGTTTTGAAAGAAAGTAAGTTTGTGTTTGTGGGTTTGTGGTGCATGGCTGCTTAGTAGCACCATGACGTTATTTGGGTATTTCGGCTTTAAAAATGTCAGTCATGAGTTTAGTGCTGGGTAGACCTCCACTGTTATTGTGTTATTGAGTGCAGAATTGATCTGAAAACTACCTATTAGTTACCAGCTCACCTGCACCAGTGTTTAATGGCTTCCACCTGTTCTGCATATGGTTTAGATGCACAGTTGCTTTGCCTCAAACCTAGAACATCGTTATAGAACCCAGCTGAGGTCATTATTGAAGCAGAACTGGAATGGAAGTGGCTCATTGGAAGATCAGGAGGTGTTTGAGTTCGGAGGGGTCGGGGTGGTCCTGTCTCTGAGCCCCCGGTTGTGGGAGAAGACTGTGTTACAGAGGCAGGACTGTGATAATGCTGCTGCGGTGTCTGTTAGCGTGGGATGGGCTGTGTAGTTAAACTTACTTAAAGTTACTGGATTTGTTTGTGGTTTTTGGTTTAGTTTAAGTCCTCCATCAGTGTTTTAGTACTAGTAAAAGTTTTCTGTGTACTAGTACTAGTTTACTACTAGTAGTTTTCTGTGTGTTTATGCTTGAGATTGACTAACAGCTCACAGTCTTCATTCTGTTATCTGTTTTATTTTTAACATGATGATTTTATCTATAAGTTCAGACTGAACATTCTGATCAATAATAACAAACTGTCTCTGGATCAGTTTGTCCACTGGTGTGCTTTCAGGTGGTGATGATTAAAGCTAATTGGACGATGGCTGAACAAAACTAGACAAACACAAACAGGCTGATGAGAGGGGCCAGCAGACACATCACTCACAGTACTGACAGTCTGTGTCCCAAACATGCTGGTCTTCCTCAAATCCCACATCAGTCCTGTATCAGATCATCAGCTGGAGTTTCACAGGTGTCAGTTGTGTAAAATAGCTGATGTGTGTGTTCCCATGGCTGGGTTATAAAGTTTTATTTCACACATATTTGTGAGGTCTGTCTGTATCATGTCTGGTTTAAACTACGACTCCCATCTGATTCACTTTGTGTTTTTTGCTTGATTCACCCTCAGAGCTCCTCTCAGGATGCATGTTTGTCACCCCATCATTACAGGTTTCTTCCTACAGAAATGATCCTTTTCACTGTATTTTCAAATGTTATTTTTGCCCACCAGTTTGTGTTTCTGTTTGTGCCCACACAGTGTAAACAGTGAGAGATTTACAGAAAGAATAGTGAGAGAGGAACGGCTTGTACCAGCTGTTGATTCTGGCTGGCGTTTGTGTCAGTGAATTTGTGACTGTACACTGTGTTGTTGTAATCCCTGAGTGAGCTCTCACAGATGGGAGGACAGATTTAGATCAGACGCCCTGACATGCACTGACCAGCCCTGACAGCAGTCCTGTAGTCACATCACTGAAGAGCTGAAAACAGTTGTTAGGTTCCAGTCCAGATGTTTTAGGCCTCAATGAAGCTCACAGTTTTAGTCAATCATTTCAGGCTGTAGTTGTTTCTGAAGCTTGATTTAAATCAGGTTCATTCTGGGGAATATACTAAAAAACGAGGAGGCGGTTTTATCATGTTTTATTTTGTGCAATTCATTTTCCTCTTCAGATAATCCTTATTTAGTTCAACAAATTAATTTAGCTTGTTTTTTAAATCTCCTACATGCTGTTTGCTGCAGCATTTTATTTATTATCCATTTAAATATTTCATGTGTTTTGGTTACTTAAGTGATCATTTTTGCTGCTTTTAAAGTGTTTAACTTTGCACCAGAGGAAAACATGCTGTGGGCCAATGAATGTTTTTTTAAAATGCAAAGTTAATTACAATTCACCCTCATTTTTAACTCTGGTTGCGATTCGGCCACATTGGGAATGTTGTAGAAAAATGTTTCAGACGAAGAATAAAATTGTCTTTATTTTTACTCTGAAACCTGCAGTATATTGTTACCTGTGCTGTTGTTACCACAGAAAACAGCCCTCAGGCTTGAAAAAGCACCAGTTTTCCTCAATCAATCGTGTTTCAAGGGCTCTGAAGCTGTTCTTTCACTTTATACAATGAAAAGACCAAAATGTTAGTAATTTATCATAAAATCCTCACTTCTCTCATGGCTCTTAAATCTCAGATATGGTGTGTGTTAGACTTTAATGACATCAGCTGTTATTCATTATAAAGGTCGTGTCACTCGCCTCCAGTAATAATCTCATGTTTGATTTGCTCATATTTGAAGCTCATGTTTGATTTGAGATCTGAAGTGAAGATATTTTTAGTGATTTAAATTTCTGCTCCTAATACAAATGTTCTGTACAAACATATTAGCAGGTTAAGGTAAAGGCGGCTGAGATAAACGCATCTGTCAGTCTTACGCCTGCAACAGGTGTTAGTGAGCGTCTGTTGGGTGTTTGTGTTCTCTGGGGTTTGGGGGTTTTGCCCTCTGCTCTCTGATTGGTGAATAAGCGCTGACACGACATTGTTTCACAAGCACCATTGTGGCAGATGTTAGCCGTGGCAGCAGGGCAGCAGTCACAGAAATGGGCCTTGATTGGCTTGTTTTGTGCCACACTCTCTCTCACTGTTCACCTCTGAAAAAATAAATACTGCTGCTCTGGGGCTATAAATAATGGATGACTTGTCTTCTGTCACTTTAAATCTCACATCTAGCCACGGCCTGGACATTATTAGGGTCCCTGTTTGTGTTTTCCCACAAACTATACCTCAGGACCCACAGATTATCATACTGCTGTCAGTCTCTCCTCAGATTCCAGGACTTAATGAGTTTTGTGGCAAAATAAGAGGTTTTCTTTAATATCATTTGTTGCTCCCACATCATATGCAGCAGAGAATACCTCCAACACATCAAATCCTCCTGAAGGAGGAGGAAACAGGAGAGAAAGAGGCCTGGGTTCAGCAGCAGCAACCAAATCTGTCGCCTGGTGGATGGTGGTGGAACTCTGTCAGGTTGAACATTGAGCAGGTCTGATGAAAATCTGTCCTGAGGAACGATAGAGCGGAAATCTCAGGCCCACCCATTTGACAGGAGAGATCATGGATTATTCACAGTCACAGCTGCAATAAGGAGAAAATTTGATGAAGAACATCTGGCTGGAGCGTGATGCATTGAGGGTCTGAAGACACTTTTCAAACAGATGAGAAGCTACAAAAGAGAGCTGCTGTTTACTGCAGTCTAGAAACTGAACCGTAAAAGCGATAGTTAAACTGAAAATGACAAGTCTTCCATAATTTATTCACCCTCATGTCATTTCTTGTACCACTTTAATTCTGCTGTGGAACACAAAAAAATATTTTGAAGAACACTGGCAGCTATTATCTTGCATTGTATAGACACAAAACCACTGAAACATCCTCAAAATATATTCTGTGTTCCACAAATCAGAACTCATACAGGTTTGGAATGACATGAGGATGAGTAAATGATGGACAAATTGTCATTGTGAGAGGACTGGCTCTTTAAAAACAAACATCCAATATCTGTTCTCTGATAAGTGGTTACGGGTGAAGGGTTTTTAAATCAAGGTCTCAGTGCTGCCACGCTGAATCTCTCATCAGTGTGATAAATTAAACGGGAGCGGTCATCACTCATTTGTCAGGCTGATGGTTTGATGAGGTTTGTGTAAGGCCTCGCTGAACATCATCTCACACTTCTGATGCCGTCTGAGATAAAGTCTGAGCTTTCCAGAGACGTCAGTGATCCGACACACGCAGCAGCTCACATGTGACTGTATCAAAAATACACTAAACCTGTACATCCACACAGCAAATAAAGCACATGTAAACAGTCACAGTTTATCTCTAGAATTAGAAAAACACATTTAATAAACACAAGCACATTATCTGTATCTAAAGCTGTGACTTTTCGGATTTGTGTCTGATGTGTTGTTTGTGTTTCCTGTAGAGAAAGCAATGGATGTCTGTTCCAGAGACATGACAATGACACAAAGCAATGGATGGTTTCTGCAGCACAAACACAAAAACAGCAGCAGGTGAGATTCACCAGATCTCACTGTATTGACAGTTTTTGGATACACACTCGTACACAAACACCATCCTCATGGACGGGTGCAGTTCATCTGCCAAATGTGGAGGCGTTTGGCAACAACACTCTCCTCTGACAAACATTTTTATTTGACAAAAGGTCAAGGGACACGTTCTCCAGGACCTGCAACCACATGTTAGAAGTTCTGCAGTCCCTGTGGTGATGCTGAAGTCCTCCAGCAAACTCCTGAAGATCTCTGCGATGGGTTTCTGTTCACAAAACATCTTGTGCTGCATTTCTCAACTGTTTTCTCCTCAAGGAAACTTCTTGAATCTTTCAAAGTTGCGGGGTCAATATGATAATGACATTAAAAGGACATTAGCCTACATGTATTAACACACATCTGGTTTCTGTAAGAATGAGCTTTAAGTTAAACGTTTGTTAAGACAAAGGATGAGGAACGGGGGCTTCAGAGGAACATCTCCCACACTGACACTGCAGATGTTATTGTGAGGGCTGAGTTGTTTTTCATGCAGAAGAAAGACGATTTCCCTGAGGTCTGAGTTTTACTTCAGACGGGAATGTTGACTGGAATTAGACCTGAAGACATTGCTGATGAAAAGTTTCACATCTGAGGGCTGAAATGTGGGTTCACACCCTCAGAATACTGGTGGAGGCTAATAAGAGATTGCATTTCTTTCATGCTGTCTGTGTCTTTCCTTACTGTGTTTCCTTTAAGAACTCCTTCCTTTAAATCCTGACCAGATTTCTCTGCTGATCTCATCACCACCCAGTCTGTTAACCCTTTAAAACATCAGACTTCAGGTTCAGTACTGTGTTTGTTTATGAACTCTCTCTCTCTCGTCCGCAGTCGTGCAGTCGTGCAGTCATGCAGTCAACATCACCTCCAGCGGCTGCAACTGTGGCTTATTTTCCACAGAGACACGCTCCTCTTACACTTTTAATCACACCAACACTGCAGAGGTGAGTAACGCTGTCACAACTAAAGCCCTTATAAAGACAGGGCTCACCAGCGGCTGACAGACGCTCATTTTTCTTCTGCTAAGAGCAGCTCTGAGCACGTGTGAAGATCTCAGCCTTCAGTGTAAATACTGCTGGGCTCTGAATCATGGCTGTGAGAGATTCTGTAGAGCGTGAGCTCTGTGTCATATAGCAGCACAGGTGAACATTAAGACACAGATGTTATGTACGTATGTTTAACAGGAATTGTGTTCCTAAAAAAGAACATGTTGTCATTCACTCAACCTTATGTTGTTTCTGCCTTTATTTACTTCAGTTAAATTATAAACTGAGATTCTAGAATGTCTAAACATTGTCAGATCTGTTCCTTAGAATAAGGCAATACACCATAAAGGATTTGACTGTGATGTTTGCTGTATTTTAGGCTACAGTTTGTGATCTGAGCTCTGTGGATCTGATAATCTTCCCCTCCAGCGACCTCTCAAATCTCAGTGCCATAGTGTCCATTAAAAAATAATGCTTTATGATGTCATTGAAATCAAACCCTATTGGTTCCACCATGTCATGGGACCAATTTGGCAAGTTTGAATAACAAAACCACAGTTGTGATTTGAGTTAATGGGGAGATGATAATGGAATTAGCATTGATTCTTTCTTGTAATGTTTTTCATATTAAAAATAAAGTCTTAATTCACATAAAACGTTTGTATGATTTGAATATAAGAGTGCATGTGTTGAATGGACTAACTGTGTACCGCTGTATATAAGTCACACTCCAGTTGTGTAGAAAACATTCTGTCTGTCTGCATCACCTTTAGTTTTTACAGAAGAAAAAGTGATGCAGAGATAGAGTGACATGAGTGTGAGTAAACGATGACAGAGTTTCATTTTTGGGTGAGTTGTTCTTTAGAAAAATGTGCCCAAATTAAGCAGTTTGCAAACAGGCGCGTATGAGAGGTGAGAGATCGTAAAGTTGATAAATGCTGCTGTGAAAATGTGCTGACGGGTATAACTGAACATTGACTGCTTGCATTACAGATGAGATTTATATCAGCAGTGCTGCTGAGGGAAGGGGCTGCTGGGATATGAAATGTGTCATGAAAAACACGAATGCGTCTAAAAACGTCTGGATGACTTCGACTACGCCTGCCAATATGTAATAACTCCCTTTAAACCAGAGGAGATCCATTTCAGAGAGCGTTTCCTGTCAGAGAGAGCAGGGACCTAAATGAGGTTTGTTTCTTATTACACAAGATTGTGTTTCCTTCTTTAAAATGTTCCCAGCCTTTCATAATGACTCTGAGTAATGAGTCATTTTGTAATGACCTGTGCTGTAAAGCCTCTATTGTTTCAGGTGCAGTTGTACAGAGGACCTTTACTGCTGTAAAAGGGAGTAAAAGTGAGGCATCCAAAAAAATAAAGATGATTGAGTGCCTGGGAGATAACATGCCCCCACCACACCGGAGCTGTTAACTCTATATGCACAGAACCCTTATAAAAATTAACAATGACAACATTACTGTAGTTAAACTGTGGTAACCACCAGCCTATTCTCTTTATCACAACACTGAAAGTTCAGTGAATTTTAGATGTGGGATAACTGTAAAGCGTCAATGTTTGGTGGTTTAATTCGGGGACAGTGCAATGAAAGTGTGAAGTGTGGTGCTTTAAATGTCACCATCACAGTTATTTCAGGGGCCACATCCTGTCTGCAAGCGTCTGTCATATGCTAATGCTAATTAACGACATCTTATCACAGTCGCAGTGATTCTCTCAATCAACAAACACTGACTGTCCCCCAGCGGCTAATATGACTTAACTGTTACTCACACACAACACAGACAGTTGTTGTGTTTTAAATTGTGTTTGATTAGGCCTCACCTTTTCAGACTCTTCTCATTGTCTTCTCAGGTGTGTGTGTGTGTGTGTGTGTGTGTTTGCAAGCTTAGTAAATGCATGGCAGATGAAACAAGAGAAATGTTTGTGTATTATTCTTTCATTCGTAAAGCAAAAAGATTTATAGTATTTAAAGTGACACAAATGTTGTGTTCCACGTTATTCCTTAGCGCTAGGACAGCGGCTGTCTGTGGGCAGACGCACCAGAGGTTTTGAGACAGAGCTGTTGTGTGTGTATGTATGGAAATGAACAGATTCATTTCAGCAGGTAGAAGACAGTCAGGTAACAGTGCATCAACAGCTTCAGTGATGAAATAAAGGAAAAGGTGGACAGAGATATGGAGTCTGACTGGCCCGCGGCAGACAGACAGACAGAGACTGATAGATGTGTCCGCGTGTTTTCTGAAGGTGTTCGTCCCTGCTGGCCATGACACTCTTATGGTTTCTTCAGGGTCAGAGATGGAGAGACTCAGAAACAGCTTGAACAGTGATGCTGGAGAGCACCTGGTGTGTCTGACAGCACACATCCATCAAACCCATCACTGAGACGCTGTGATGAGACACCTGCATGTGTGAGTGATGCTGCAGTCTCGTTTATACCCGCAGGTAAACAACGTCTGTGATCATTCATGAGGTAAGAGCCACATTCACTGTTCCTGACTAAACTCAACATTTCACTACTTTGCATTAGATCTTTTTCTTTCTTTATATTTTATTAATTGGACTTCAAATAATTTACAGGCTCAGAGACTTTAATGTAAGACCTTTCTGTGAACCAATCAAACTGTGTAACTGTTAATTACTCTGTATTTCTAATTATTGTTCCACATTGTGTTCTGGGCATAAATACTGTTGCATAACTATCCTCTCATTGAACTTGTGTTCAGTAAATGCATTTGTTCTCAACCATTATTTCTCCAGATAATGACTTAAATTATTTATTATTCCACAACAGTGATGAAATGGAACCGTATGTTTCTGCAAAAGCTCCAAACCTTTCAGCATGACAGCTGCTTGTTTAGTACTGAATGTTGACTTCTCTTCTCAGTCTGGTGTCGTCTGACGGCGCTGGACTCTTTGTGGGGTGTAGCTGTAAATAGTGCTGGTCCTGTAATTGGGTCCCACAAACTGATCTGTACTGATCTGATGTTGGGATACCTTTGGACCAAAGTTAAACTCGCTGCAATATCACAGTTAACAAGCAACGTTCTTGGAAAGTTGTCTGACGTCTCGGTTATCAAAAAACATCCTTGCTGTAACATTTTGCAGAACTTTCATAACACATTTAGTTGAATGTTTTAAAAACGTTACGGGGTGTAAGTTTGAATAATGTTCTTATAACCAAACAATGTTAAAACTAAGTTTAGAAGGCTGGATGCTTTGTTTGTTCCTGCAGCTTTCAAACTAAAATTGTTAGCTGGGAAGTTTTTCTTCACATCATTAAGGTCTCTTCCAAACGGAGCAGATTGCCTTTGGAAAACTCAGTGACTGTTGGCACGTGCCCATCAGTTTCTGCTCTCAGATTTGTGTTATGGAGGTGAGTGTGAAGCATGTGTGGGGGTTGGGGGGGGGGGATCTGTTTAAATTGGATACTATAAAAAAGAAACGTCAAAAATGTGCCTTTCTGATAGAGCGTTTGTCCAAAAGTTGCTGACATCAACTTCCTGCCATCTTCACTCTTGTTTGTTTTGCAGGAAGGTGAAAAACAACATGGCTGCTGACACCTGGATGAGAGAAGAGTCTGTGTCTGTGCGCTTTGGAAAATTCCCAAACCAAATGAGGTGTCTTGCTCAGGAAGTGATTGTTCTTATTTCCACAGGAAGTACTTCATGTTTCAGAGGTGCAAACTGTCAGATGTATTTTTCTCCTCCAGCCAGCCAGTTTATTGGCACTTCAGGAATCAGTATAAATCACGATAAATCAACCACAGCTTTCTCATGATCTGTCACTCAGAACTCATGAATTTGCTTTGATAAATATTTGTTTTGACAACATTGCTGTAAAGTTTAGTGCTAGTTTCCCTTGCTAGCAATTTTGGGTTACAAAAAAGTTTCCCATAAAAGTTTTACATAAAAGTTTTACATAAAAGTTTAATTTTTAAACATTATATTAAATAACTTTAAGGGAATGTTCAGAGAACATTAGCCAATGATTTGAGATCCTAACAGGGGTTGGTGTGTGTGTGTTCCTCTGAACTGCTTATTTAGCAAAGCAGCTGGCATTGTGCAGACATTAGAGAGATGGATGGAGAGTCGTGCCAGTTTGGGAAGTGATCACTGATTGTTCAGTTGGCAGGAGTCAGTCGGCTGTTTCTGTAACCACAGCTCCACACACACACATAAACCCACACACACATATTCTTGTGTGTCATTTATTCTGTGGGGGTGAGAGATGGATTTAAGTGGACGTTATTAAACCACACTGGCCCCTAGATTATACATGTATTCATGTTGGTCTGTTATTGATGCATGGAAACCACACAGCCGTCAGCGGGGACTGGCCTGTATAAATGTGTTTTATAGTGTCTCTGCTGTTCTCTGTGTGTCTGTGTGGTTAGCTGTATAACCAAATGTGTATGTACATATATGTTGGAAATGCTTTATATAGGGAACTTAGGGTTTTAGGGTTATAATTTCATTTGTTTCTGCATTTGAGGATCAATATCCAGTCGATCGTGATTTAATTACTAGTCGAGCAAAAATAAACACAGACACATTTGTCTTTGTTCACATCGTGTCAGCAGGAAAAGACGTGTTTGTCTGCACTGGTTATGTGTTTGTGTAAACTGAATGAGCTACGGCTTTGATTCATCTGTGTTGTGAGAGATTTGATAACTCGAGTAGAAGTTATCAAAGGAAGGAGAGAAAGATTCTACTAGACTAAAGATGGTGACTACAGTAGCTGTTGAGTTAAAGGATTCCTGACGTCACATTCTAAGCGCAGAACCCCAGCAGGGTGAAAGCAGACAGTGGAACCGTGGGGGTCATAAAATTTGCCCCATTTTTCTTGCTCTCGTTTCTTCTACAGCCCTCATGGGTCTGTTTCTTTCCTCCCTGTAGACTCACATGCAAATCAGACCCAAGGGTTTCCTGAGTGTGTGAGAGAAAGTAAAACGAGGGATAAGAAAAGACAGAAGAAACGGTCATTGCGCTAAAGAGAGACCGTCAGCCCGCAGGTCCAAAAACCGTATCTTACTGCATCCTTCCATACGGAACGTGTGTTTAACAAACCTTTGTTCTCAGCCTGTCTGTGTGCTGTTGTTGTGTTACAGAAATCTCTCATTCAGACTGAAGCTGCACCAGTTTTGCCAGCTGTGTGTTTTTAGCCTCCTGTCTCTGTTTGAAGTGTCTCTGGCATTTGGCAGTGGAGTGTGAGGGCTTTGAAAACTGGTCTGGCTGAAGTTTAATTCCAGCCGGTGATTCGCAGGAGGTGGAGAGACACATGGCGACTGGATGCGTTTGAACCCGACTACAGTAACACTCTCTTTGAAATGACCTCATCAGCTCTAGAATCTCCTCATTACCTTCAGCAGCATCTCAGATACTGAGTCTGCATGCATGATCTCAGCAGCCCCATAGATATACAGCATATATGTCATGACAGCACTTAACATTTGTGCTCTTCAGTTTAAATGAGTTTATTTGTCCAGTTAGTTAAGTAAATATGAGTGTTAATAACTTCTGTGGTTGTGTTGTTGTTATAATTTACAGTAGAGAAGAAGGATTTTGTGTGTGTGAACACGCTTGTTGATTTACAACAGAAGAGATTCCATTTTGTTTGTTGTTGTATTTGTTTCAGAAAGTGTTTTAGGATTTTATGAAGTCTGTTATTTTTCTCTGTTTTCATAGGAAAGCATCTTGTTGGTAAAACAGGGTTTCAGTCAAACGTTGATGTTTCAGTTGTTGTGGGACAGGGTTTACGGCCCGTCTTTAGTCTCCCGGTCCTGCCTGCTGCACAAGATTAAGTGTTTGTTCTGTAAACCAGGTCAATATAACAGCCTGTGATTTAAGACATAACCACTGGTCCTCTGATGACTGGTTTCACGCCGCAGTACATGCAAACGCTCGACGACCCGTCCCTGCTTGAGACACAAACTCTCAAGCACAAGATCTGTGTCCAGGAGGCAGATGGGTTCAGATCTTCAGCTCACCTCTGCTAACACTAATCCCAGCTCCCGCAGAAGCGTGACTGAGATCAATGAAACCCACGGCAGATAGCGATCAGAGCTGCAGGCCAGCCATTGAATAAAGGGAGGAGCCAGGAGGAGAGAAAATTAGTTGTTCCCCGTGTTTTTCTCCAGTTATCATTTATCTTTCCTTTTTTATTTCTCTCTGTCCTTTGCCTCAAGCTGGGACTCATGGATCGATTCTCTCCACCCTCTTGCTGTCGTATGAAAGACAACAAAAACAACAGGCATTGTGTCCACAGCTCCTCTCAGTTATTATATCTTGTTCTTCATGAGTGCTGCTCTTCAGTTGCAGTTACAGCAACAGACTGTCTCTCCAGATGTTCTCAGATGTTCTGCATGAGGCTCCATCTGTAATGAGTTTATCTGCGGTTGATTTACACGTCTAAAGCTTTCAGCACACATCGCATGATGTGTATCTTTTAATATCATCTCACCTCCTAATAGAAGGTTATTTGAGTCTTATGTAAACAGAGTAAACAGTGAGAAGAACTGAATGTAACTGTTATAGTATGTGATGTCTAGCCTACAGTCTTATTATATTAATAACATTTTCTGTATGTATGAATTAAACTTTCCATTTATTGATTAGCGTGTGTGTGTGTGTGTGTGTGTGTGTGTGTGTGTGTGTTTTATTGTTCAGCGTTTGATATGCAGTCGCTCACAGCACATATTCTGTGTCAAACCAGCTGTTTTATTTTCACACTTCTGGACTTGAAAGCATTTTAAGAAACATTTTATGTAGATTCTACATGTAGATATTAGGCTGTAGGTGTGAGTCTACCTGTATTTTCTCTATAGATTTTTTGCTTCCTCCTTTCAGCAGTTTCTCCTCCCCAGAGACAAGCATCTGAGCTGCTTCAGAATCTCTGAGGAGGAGAGAAGAAATGAGAGGATGTGTCTGAAAATGTGTGTGTGTGTTTGTGTGTCTGTCTGTGTGTATGAAGGTGTGTGTCACAGAGCCGCATGTCTTATATCCACTGTCATCACCAGCTTTATATGTCGTCCCTTTGAATCAACACAGGAAATGAACCATCTGTTGTTTCTTGACCACAGAACACACACACACAAACACACACACACACACGCTTCCCCAGTAGCCGATCCCTTTACCATCGCTTCCAAATCTTCAATTATTAAAAAAACTTAAATTTCAAAAATTTTAAACAAAACTTCAAAAATGTATATACAGTCTTAAAAATAAAGGTTCTTCAAAGGTTATAGAAGAACCATTTTTAGTTCTCCAAAGAAGTAAGTTGTTTTTTATCTTTATGTTGTCTAAAGAACACTGTTCCCACTACAGAGGATTTTAGTGAAGGGTTTTGTGTATGTTAAAGGTTCTTGATGGAAGTGCACATTCAGAAGCTCTTAGAAGTACTTTTACAAAGACTGTGACATCGCTGGTGGTTTCTGAATCTCTGTGGTCATCTCTGAATGGTTCTCGTCAATCCATCCTTGCATGTCTTCTGAGATTATCTTTAGATATTACTCTGACTCCAGATGTAGTGTTTGAATGATGCAGGTGAACCTCATGAGAGTTTTAGCGGAGCTCAACATGACTGAAATCAGCCGCCATCTAAAAGCCTTCATCTTCCTCTCCTCACAGACTCCTGTGGAGCTTCTTGCTGCAGTTAAAACCACCTTCTTCCCTTTTAGGAACACCTACTGCTTCTGAAGGCCTCCTTAAATGGTCTGACTGGAGATGTTTTCCTTAACTCAACACAAAGGGGGTGGGGGGGTCTTTTCTATCAGAGACCATCTACACACTTTTGTTGTCCATATGGCTGCACAAGGAGTGCTTTGGATCTTCTCAGTCTTCCTCACTGAAGATGCAAAGAGCTCAAACTAAGACATCATGGTGTCTTCTTCAAAATCAGAGTCCTCTGAGAAACAAAAAGAGTAAAAATCAAAGAAGAAAAGTAACTCGCAGCAGTTGTCACCACAGTAAATGTGTGGAGCAGGGCTGTATAATTTACGTTTAATGTCATATTCAATCCAGACAGAACAGATTGACTAAACCTCACTGATGGAATGAAGCTTGTTTTTGTCTGGCAGTTCTTCCTCCATTTTCATTTTCCTTTTTCTCTCTCTGTGGGGAATTTGAAAGAAAACTCTGTTCTACAGTATCTCTGTCACTAGCTGAGCCGCGTCTCATCTTAATGAGAGCCGTTTATGGCTCTCGCAACGTTCAGTTCTTATTGTTTCATGCTTATTTTATTTAAAAGCCATAATGGCAGCCAATTTTCCTCTGAGAGTAAAAGAACATCAACTGTTGTGTAGTGTTGT
>JBAJNP010009629.1:0-17763 GCA_036877545.1 Yasuhikotakia modesta | reverse complement strand
GACAAAGGACATTTCCAGCAAACATGTATCATTTCTCTGACATCACGAGAATAAATTGACCAAGCATTCTAAAGATTGGGGTATTTGATTTCAGTAACTTTCCACTATTAACTAAAACCGAAATTTTAGCATTTGTTGGAATCTGAAACCTATTAAATTTGGTTCGGAGGACGGATGGGAGATGAGGAGCGCATGAAAGAACAGGTTTCTTTTAGAATGATTTTGTGTCGTAGGAAATGTCCTTTCAAGCTCTGATAAAACCCAGACAATTTTATAATCAATTTTAATGTAATACATTTTCATGTGTATATAATAAAACATAATAAAAATAATATGGTCAACAAGCCAATAGGCAGTTATATTTTCATAAAAAAATGACCGATATCAATACTAAATGTACATTACAGCAGTGCAATCTATACGTATCTACCCTTGTCGTTTACAAATGCATGTCAAATTTAGTCCTTCAAAGAGTAATTAGTCACACATGAATTTTATCCTTTATTAATCAATAAGTCATTAAGATTCGCTCTAAATAAAATTGTTACAAGTCCTCCTTTAGTCCAAATAACAAAGAAATTCAGTAGTTATTCAGTATTGCACACGTTTATTATTATTATTTTGATTATTATTAGTATTGGTCTTACAAAGCAATAGAGGCGGCTGCAAATTAATGGATATTTCTTTTTCACTCCCTGTAATACAGCCTCTGTAATTTTGCACAATGCCAGATGTTCTTAAAAAAGGGTAAGAACAGCTCTTGAAGGCAAATGTTTATTATTGCACGCAAATAAATGTATACAATATAAGCGAATTACTTACTGGTAAGTTATTCCTTGCAAAACAATAAATGGTTTAAAAAAACATGATATAAAAATAGTTTAAAGATAGCAGAAGCAAAATAAAAACATGTGGAAATGGTTACATCCTAGTCTGCTGATTGCAGTGCGTGCGCAGTGCAGAAGTTCGGAGATGCACCGTAGTAGTAACAGCTTCTGCTGAATCGAGCCCTGTACAAGCAGTCAGAGGCTCTTTCCCGAATCTGCTAGTGCCACTCAAGAGAAAGAGGGGGAGGTGACTGGGGGAGCAGTCGCGCCCATTGGTCTAATACCTACATGTCAATAAGCTCGTGCAGCGCGCCCCAGGATAAACAGTGGCTCCGATTGGATGACGCTCTGAGCCAATGGCGTGTCAGCTGGATCAACTAAACAAAACGGCGGGCGCTTTATTTGAGCTTTCCTGTCTAGCGACTAGTTCAACGCGAGGCATGACCACATGGTTACCTATGAAGCTTGGCGTGCTATTATTGTAATGACTTCAAGTAAATAAAGAAACACATTTTGCAACGTTGCCAGAATAAGGGCATGCGAGAAAGTAAACCTATTCAGACATGGCCAAAGCTTATCTAGGGAATACACCGTTGTAACACTTGTCATATATCGGTCACACATTGTCATAAGATACTCACATATCAGTTATTTTAAATAACAATCGCCATAAGTCTTCTACAGTGCAATACAGCTTTGAACAAAAAAAGAGAAAATAAGCCAGTGATTATCTAACAGGACAAATGTCAATAAACTCCAAATTTATAAAGACGTAAAATCTTTCTTATACAATATTAACCAACTTAATGATATGCTAGGTCGCAAACAGAACACAGTAAAACTAACATTTTAACCCAAACCACGGCGGGATGGTAAAGCGCAGTCAAGTGAAGCTGAAACTATTACCGGGAAATAAAGGGTTAAAAGCTTGGGCCTCGTTCTGAGCGCAGTTTGATTGGTTGGCGTGTTGCCAGCGCGCTGTCAATCATAGAATGTAAACAAGGCTCTGATTGGCTGCTGTCCAGTCCGCACTGGGCTGCCTGAAAAAAGCAATTACTGGCCTTGCGGTTTCAAGGCGGCCCAGAGCTGGATGATGAAAGGAGATAAGGAGGGGCGGTTTCAAGGCCTCCCCTAGGCGAACCTCGTTGGCCCCAAAGCTAAAGGAGAGTCAAGAGTGACTTAATCAAAGGGAATGCGTTAAAAAGGGGGAAATTACATGTTGTATTAAATTTAAAGTATAGATTCTCGGATTAATATCGCCTAATTCAACAGTAACATGATAATTCGAATACATGGAATCTAATACACTCAAGCAGAGGGCTAGAACTCAAGGCAAAGGCTACCAAAGCGCACGGACTGAGAACGTCTTCTACGGTGCAGTTTAAAAACTTAAAGGTTTTGATAGTCTACGACTTGCATCTGATAGGCATGTGACTTGCATTTTTTCTGAATGAATTAGCAGTAAGTAGCCAATGCTCGTAAAATTTATAATTTTACAGGAATATGTATGTACGTCATTCATTTTAAATGCAATTTAGGAAAACATGGGTAAGTGAAAAACGGACACGAATTGTAAAATTATAAATATTAATTATTACATTTGTATTGCTATGTATTATTGTTTTAAAAATAATGTTTGTCGTGAATAACCTAATATTTAAAAAATAAATACTACAATAAAGAAAAACTGATAAAATACTAATGTAAACTGACAAGATGTGCATTTTAAAAAAAAATACACGTACGGATATTTTATTTATATTTTATTTATTCACCTTCTTTTTATTATTGCCTAGTTATTTTCATTGCTTGCGTCTCTTCAATTCCGCCCATACAACTTCATCCACTAGCAAAATCATCTCCACCATCATAGCACAAACCTTAAGGGCAACTAGGCCATTGAAAGACCTGAAATTCATAACGTGTTCTGTATGGTGAATTGTTACCAATGTCCCATGATAAACAAAGATTTTATTGTATCTTGTGGTAAAAAGCGAAACGTCCTGAATTTTATAACAGCGAAATTAAAATAAGTTCCCCCATTTTATATTTTTATACAGGCCCACATCTATAAAGCAATATAATTTCTGAGGACAATTATTAGGAATTCAAGAAATAATTCAATTTATATAATTTGTAATTATGATCATTCAAGTGTGGGGTTTGTCGCAATAGAAATAAAACACAAAAAGATAAAGAGAAAGAGCGTGAAATAGGCCCTGTCCTGAAAAAATGAACCACTGAGCATCAGATTCAAAAGAATAACTATCGGCCTTAGAAGTATGAAATTTGCAAACGACCCATAAGCAGAAGCTCTTAATATGACAAAGTACCCAGTTGTTGTGTTAACCAACTCTACAGTACAGAGGGTGTGCTGTGCCCTGCCACCGACCCTCTTGTCCAAAAACGCTGCCTGGAAAAAGCAATACCATTGAAGCAATAAAGAATCCAGTTCTGCAATATACAAAGAGGTGCAGCGCTTTAAGCAGATATCGGCACTTAATTTATTTAGTGACAAGAAAGACTCTTTTATTGTTGGGTTTTTATTGGTTCCTTTCGCAACTTGAAAGGTGGGGGTGGGGAACATTTTTAGTGGAGTACGGATAACACACACACACACACACACACACACACACACACACACACACGAACGAAGCTAATGGACACACACATTTGCACAAAAGCATAGGCAGTTTGTTTCGCTCTCTTTAACGCATGCATACAAGCACAGGTATCTCGCAAACATATATAAACGCACAGCCATATACACAAACTCAGAGTCTCTATCCTTCTGTCACACGCGCGCGCGCGCGCACACACACACACACACACAAACACGCACACACAATCTCCTTCTCTCCCCACGCGCGCGCACTTACATTCTTCTCCATCACACACACACACACACACACACACACACACACACACGCACGCGCAAACAGACACACACTGTCCGTGTGCCAGCGCGAGCTGCCCTACTGTGGGACGCGGGGATAATTAATGCGGAGTGACTGATTGCTCTCGAAACAGACCAGTCCCGCGAACGGCATTGTCCGTGATCAATGAAGCGTCTCTGATTGACACTTTCCCTCCATCTTCCAGCCACATTCAAACTACCGGAACGGGGCGTTTGTCACCAGCGTACAGGCCAAGGGTGCGCCGAGACCCAGTTATTGTCAGGCCGAAGTTGCACACCAGTTTTGAACAGAGCGAGATCCCTTTGGTCTGGTTTTGGCAAAAGAATAAACCATACAGTACGCCTGAATTCATGGGGCACTCTGATACGAATGTAAAAATGGTTCTTACTTGCCTCAACACGTCTATGTAAGTTAGGCTATTTTATGTACGCGTCCGCTGGATGAATCATTGCGACAATGCGCTCCAAAGCTGGAGACGAGGATGAAGCGTGTTCAGTCAAGACGTTCATTTTCCTCACGGTCTAATAATATTGGTTCTATCATATAAGACCAGTCGACCAAAGAGATTTCTGTTCAAAAATCTGCTCAGGAGAAACAATGTTTTAAATAAATCTAAATAACAATGATTAATATTATATGAAGGTTGCATTACATACGGGACTGCATTAATTAAAACAAGTGTTTGGATAAGAAAAAACACACAAATTGTCAATGCATTGTGTGCAACGCCGATGCAATGTTTTTGCATTTAAACAGAACACTTATTATAGTATTAAGATAGTAAAATTGTTTTGTGTTTACTTACGTACCTGACTACCAGGCGTCTTAAGGCCTCTACCTCATCTAAACTAGGTTGATGGGTATTTTGTGACCTCTCCTCTCTTTTTGATGGACAATTGTATTTCATATTCAAAGGAAAAATGGTTGGAACCATATTTAGACCCACTTTTGAAAATATTGTGACAGCAAGAATTACAAAACGTATTACTCATTTTTGTGCAATGATTTAGACTCTGGTAACAATTGGGCAAGTTGTATGTTAGTTGTCTCAAAGCGCGTGTCTCAATATCCAGAGAGCAAAACAGCCCGTCCTATAAACTAAAGGCCCTACGTGTGTAGTTAAATCTGACTGTACACCTCTGAAAAAGGAACTTGCGTTTTACTTGTTTGTGAGAGTGGGTTCGTTTTCATACACCGATGCTATTATGTCTTTGGCCAAACTTTGCAAAAACCTTGAAAAAGAAAGAAACGGGCAGTAAGTTTTATGAACTTGTGGCCTGATGAGAGTGAAATTGGTAAAAGAAACTCGTGATATAAGGACAGTTGATGTTAGTTCTCGTAAATGAGCGTCTAACACAGCTGTAGTTCGCGTCGTCATAAACGAGAGCTGTCAACTTCCAACCTAAATCAAAACTCCAGCTGAAATTTTAGACTATGATAAGTTAAATAAATGTATATGTAGCTGGATGATGAAAATGTGTCCATCAAAACTACAGTTTAAGGTGGTACAAGCCCAGGGGTAAATTTTGAATGATAAAACACAACTCCCCATAAGGGTGGATACCGACCAGCTGCCCTTTATAAATTCCAGGCAATGGCGTTATCGATAGAAAAAGCCCATCTGTGTCCAATTAAGGGAAGTACTGCTTCACCCCCCATAAATGGCACAAACCTACCTCATTACGACCTGTTTTATTGTAAAAGCTAGAAGTCAAACTATAGAGAGGTAAATAAGTGTAACAAATGACACCAAAAATACTTAAAGTACACTGATTTGATTTATAAACTAAAACAAAACTCTTAAAAAACTTTGTCATTACCCTACAAACATTTTAAGAAAACGATGGCACAGCGCATACAAAGACGACTAATACTGAAACTAAAGCGAGACCATGATAAATATTGTAACGTGAATATACATCAAAACCGTCCTGGGTTTATTATATTATATGCACCGAATCTTGACTGCAATCAATTATAATAATTTATAAAAGCATAAAAAAAACTTTAAAGCTGTCCCCATAGTGCCTCATTACTGAGACTGTCTTGTAAAAACCTCCGTCTAAATTCTTTGATAATTCCTAAAATTGTCCTCTTAAAGCTTTATCTCCCAAAATTTAACGTGACTAAAGAAATTGAAAATTAATCGGATGACTGGACTAATTACACGTTACCAATATGCCACTAGAAAATTAGTGAATAACATTATTAATACCTATTGCAAGTAATCTTCGCATTGTACAGACGTTCGTGTTAGAAAACAGTTACCAGTGAGGAGAATGAACGCAAGGAGTTATATTGCTCACTAAATAGAAAACAAATTTATAAAGTAAAAACTAAATACGTTGTGTGAAATGTTACGAGAGAGACATAACACAGTATGCTATGTCTAACACGCTACTTACATTATTCCTGGATAATGAGCTGGTATATAAATATAAAAAATAAGGGAATGCTTCTAAATGTTTCTATAGGATTGTCATTGGCTATCTCAGATTTAATGAAGAACACTGTCTTCGTCCAAATTTAGCCAACCTTGTATGTAAAATATATTTTTGCATCACTGGTTCGTGTGTCAGATTCTAGCAGTTCGTCTCACAAGTATGCATTAAATGTGTTACACGTTGTTATCAATCAGCGATCCAAGTAAATAGACGTTTTAGTGTCCCTCGGTTAAAGCTTAGGCCATCATACATGTTGCTTTATTGAAAGCACAAAAAGATCCACATGCATTTGTTTTAATAGGCAAACATATAGCATTAAATTTTACAAATGGTTCCTTTCAAACAAACTGAAAAGAACCTTAAATCAACTAGCATCACTACATGTTTCGTAGGACACCAATGTTTTGACCCTTCGGCCTAATAGCTTTGATGAGCAGAGCAAAAACTACAAAAGACTGAACAGAAATGGATTAAATGTTTGATAAATGACTGAACGACGAAAGAAGAAAGCAAATTCTGCGTAACAGCAACGTACATCTCACACGCTTTCTAAAACTCATTGTCCTGAAACGTTGAAAAACTACGAAGACGTAGTATACGTACGCAAACTTTGTACGCAAAGTTTTATTTATCATCTAATGTTCATTTAAAATATACTCGATCTAACATGATTTCTACGAATTAGAAAAGTTGTATTTTTAATGTAAAGATTTGTGGGTGTAACACAATGAAAAAAGTCAGAGCCATCAAATATCCGGTGTAAAAAGCTCCCCCACGTTACACAGAGCGCGTTGTTTTAATGTAATTTGTACACCAACAAAGTGATAAAACCTCTGAGATACAACAAAGTAATAGCTATGTGTTACAGTACCAAACGAACAAGCATATTGTTCTAGCTTATAAACGTTGAGTTCAAAGGCAACGTAAGATCCGTTTTAGAAATAGCCTTCATTGTCTTAAAACGAGCAATAAAAGTCACCTTTTCACTGACCGTCTTGGTGGAACGATGTAAATCTGGCATAAAACTGTATTTTGATGTCAAGAACAACCTTGCATGAGGCCACTATTAATTTTTGACAAGCCATATATCTTCTGCATAAAGGACACAAACAAACGAGTAAACATGTCGAGCCTGTCCCTAATACTTCTGCAAAAGTCTCGGTGGCTGCTATAAATCAAAACCAGATTAACAGAAAACACCTACCTATAAAAATGATATTCCGTCCGGACAACAAAAAAAAAAATCGAGCAAGGATTGCCTATCGATTTATGTAAAAATGAGGAAAAAGAGGAAAACACGTCAGCGCCCAGGATTCAAATCATTGATATCGAAAAAGCGTCCTGTCGTGTAGTCTTGAATCCTAAAAAACTTTGCAAAAAAAACAGTATTTAATTTACCATAAGCGTTTAATTATAATATATACTGGTAAAACTACGTAAAGTCTGTAGCCTAAATGCGGTGTTAAAATGGCTCGGTGTTTGGGTCCTGTTGTAACGTTGGAGGTCTATCTGAAGGTACGGAGCAAATCCGTCCGAATAGAGCCAACTGCTTCCTCGAGCCTCTATAATCACAAATTTATGGCTGGATGACGCGTCCTCTTCTCCCACAATGGAGCTCAGTGACATTAAACAGAAAATTGATGGAGAGACGAACGAAATTTAATCTGCTTTTATATCCAGACCATTGCATTTTGACTCATTTAATTAGGGACAGGGCACGTGTCTCCCGAGCATACCACAACTCTTTAACACACATTGAACTATTCTACTTTTTTGCGTGTTTGCTCAGAACAAGACCTTGGAAAAGACCAGTGGGGAAACGACCCCATTCTCTTCCATCCGTGTAGTGATGTACTTATTCAGATCTTATCCACCATATTGAGACTTTTCCACAAGAACCTCTCTATATCGAAGTAACCTATTTTATTTGGTAACGCGGAGATGTTTGTTTCGCTGGCAGATGCGAGTTCACCGCGACTTCAAGTAACCAACGCAACTAAAGAGGATTTTAAGGTTTCAGACCGATAGCCGATCGCAACCATATTTTCCAACGCACGTCTGTGTTGTAAAGGGATGCATTGTTTATTCAGACACGGTATACACACGCTACGCGATGCATTTGTTCAATTAAATGTGTCTACGAACCGAAAACGTAGAGAAGTGGTTATGGTTAGATCGGCTGCAGAAACAACACAAACACACATTCGCTTCGACAGATTGTTTACTTAAAGAACTACAGATTTACCTTGAAGAAACGGGCAATCCATTACAAAATACATGTGTTATCCTGAAAGAAAAGCAATGCGCTACTTTTATAAACAAGTCAGAGTAGAATATGTATGTTTTTACATCCAAAACAGGCTATTTGCTTAAAAGCGAGGCGCATTTCCCACTCATCCCTGGAGCAAAAATTCGCCCCCGCCCCTACCTTTAAGGTCACCGCCCCGGGATCGGTGACGTCAGACGATTAACGCTTTAGGTCCCGTGAGCATTGCTCGAGTGAAACGTTTTTAGTAACGCAGGCAAGGCTTTGGTTTTCGATATGTTGATATAGTGCCACTTGTCATGCACTTATTCAAGTTAAAAAGGCAAACATTAACACGGGTGGCAAACATGCTGCTGTACAGACCAGCACTTTGAAGGTTTATTACAGAGCATAATTCTTGCAGTATTTGCAAGCTAAAAAGCCATTTGTGTTTAATTGTGTCAATTTTGTGTGCTTTTGGGAACAGAAAAAATGCTTTTGACAAAACTCCTAAACTTTAAATTCAGAATGAACAACATGGCCAAACTTTCTTATAAACTCATTAAATTTAAGTCCAGAAAGGTGTTGGATCTAATAGTTTTGCTCATTACCGTTGTCAAGGTTTATTTATCAAATGTGGACCTCAGCGATCACACCTGCCCCAAATGACAAACACATCACAGACTATCTTCTCGCAAGACTTACAGTGTTCGCTCATAATTAACAGTCAAAGGTGTCTGCGTTCATTTAGACAGACGTGACATACCACACAACACAGCACAACTGCAAATTTTAAGAGACGCCGCTTCTATGAAAGTCTAGGGCTATTTCTCACACACACACATCTCATTACCCCACAACGACCCTGACTGTGTCATTAAAAACGTCACTGACATTCCTGCAATGCCAGAAATTATACCCACTGTTTTCTTTAGTGCAGAATATTCTTAATGACTGTGTGTTTTGGACACTTCCTTGTTTGTTGCCTAAACGTAAGCGAATGTAAAGGGTTTGAAGAAGAGAAGCATGGAATAATTAAGACTATTGTCTGAGCTAAGCAAGCTTCAGGGCAGCTAAGAGTAGATTAAAGTGGCATAGCCAAACCTCTCCATATTCATGAAAGCATGAATAATAGTACCCTGCTACAGACTCTTGACCTTCTTTCAAAGTCTTATTGTATGTGGCATGTGTTAATTAAAATTACAGTATGACATAGAACTTAAGATCCACGCTTCACGTTTTTCAACAATGTAAGGAGAGGGTCCGACGGGAATATTTGTGTCAACTCAAGTGCCAGGTGATGCAAATATGTGACTGATATCAGAATGCTTTAACGCACATCCTCATCTATTTCAATTGAAATGTAATCTAATCAGTCCCTCCATACTAAGATTTTTCTTGCCCTCTGCTCACATATTTTGAACAATGTACAAATCTATTTAAAATGTCATTTAATATAGTAATTTCATAGAAGAACAAATCCTCATTGGCCTTTCAGCCTGTCTAGATTAGCACTGAGATGATTGCGCCGAGATTAACAGATTATTGAAAACAGGAGGTTAAAAATAAACAAATTTCACAAAACAACAAAACAGTTTTGAAATGTAAAAACAAACAGGCCATCGACTCTTTAGCCCTACATTATATACAAGTATGTTCAATAGCTTAAAAATGGCTCATTCAGTAGCAGGTGAGGTAATGTGGAAAAACAGTGGGAAGAAAACCTTTTAAATTAACTTTAAGAAGTAAAAACCTGAATAAAAGACATACTCTGTACAGATATGCTTTCCTTCTTAAGGCCCACAATTTTGCCTTTGGACAACTTATCACATGTTAAGGGCCTATCTCTATTCCCTCTGGAGAGATCACAGTAAACCTGTCTTTGCTTAGTCCAGTGTGATCACGACTGTAATATGTTAGAAAAACAAGTCCTTAAATTCCTCCCTGTTTTCAATCTCAAGCTGTTGTCCAACGAATGGAAAAGCTTTTAAAGGAGCCATGATGTCCAAAACAGTCTTTTAGTATCATAGGTACAATAACTGAAGGGGGACCAGGAACATGATTGGGATTGCAAATTTACAAAGAATTACTCTTTTTACTTGCTTAAAATCTTAAAGCTGTCAAGGCAGTTTGCCAAGAGGAAACATATAGCAACTGTTATAATCTCATGTACAGTCAATCCACAGCAGTTAAACTGGGCAAAGGGCTGGTAGGAATGGGGGCAGAGTAGTGCCCATTCTTTCATCTTGAGATCAGAGCTGGAGGTCTGATTTAAACTTACATGCATATGCATTAAGCATCAGATGTTGCAGTACAGAGAGAACGGCAAACAGAGACATCTCTTAAAAAGTCTGAGGCCTTCAATTTCCTCTTTTTTTTCAGGTTTTTCAAAAAAGCTCTTTATTGCAGCTGTTAAATACAGCAGCTGGGATGGCAATACAAGGACAGTATTGTGACCCCCACTTACAATCTGACGCATTTGCTTTTTGCCCTGGCTGTTGAAGAAGTTCCCCCACCACATCTGTAGCGCCATCACGTGGCAGGGCAGGCAGCTCCTGTGACCCCCGAAGCCATGGCTGTTGTCTAGAAGAAGAAAGACAGTTTGTAGGGGCATCGGAACCCAGCTGCAGGGTTGAGGAGTGCCACAGTCATCAAGTGATGGGACTGCCCACCCAACAATGAACCATCTCTTTTCCTCTCTCTCCTCCCACTGTCCCTTGTACTCTATTTTTCACATTCTACTGCCTTTTATCAGTTTCTATCTTCAGGCCTTGGGCATCGCTTTCTCTTTAAAGATGAGCAGAAAGAACTAGACGACCCTGTGTTCACCCTCTGATATACGGCAAGGTCTCAAGACCACTGCTGATTTGTTTTTATGAGAAGAATGAATAACCGAATCCATCAGCCACAAAATGGATGGGAAAATTGCTACAAAAGACAATGAGAGAAACGTAGGCACAAAAACAGAGATTGCAAGCAGTGCATCACAACAGAACGCTGCAATATCTGATCCTATTTCTGTTAAGGTCATAAAAAAGGTCATATATACATATAATATATACAGTTAAACATATAAACAGTACTATAAACAGTATATATATATATATATATACACACACATACACACTAAATAACTGCATATAGTACTGTCTATATATTTAATTGTAGTATTGTTTCAGTGGTTACAGAGTGACACAGACCAACCCAGTGCTGATAATGGTTCCAGTGCTGTTATGGTTCTATATTGGCACTCTTGGAACAGCTCTCATCCAATCAGACTCAAGGACCAGAACTAACTGCTGCATAATTGCTTATATGTCACTTTAAAAACCACAAAGTGTCACTTTAAACACCAAAATGGGTTTTGCATTCATGCATTAAAGATTATGGCTAATGTACTGAATGCAGTTGTTTTTAATATGCACCTAAATAAGAACTTGCATAACGTGAAATATTAAATACTGTATACGATATACAGAGCTAAAATTATGTTCTACATCACTTGTCCTCTGTAACAGGTGCCCTATTCCTTAGAACAGTTCCAAATCCCATTGGCTCTTTTATCACTGGACAGCGAGAACATGAGTGATATTTCATAAGGAAGGCTTAAAGGGTGCCCAGACATTGAGTTTTACAAGCTACATGAGCAAATGCCCCCCTTGGCAAAAGGCAATGGTGCTGTTATACACATATGCGTGCACACACACTCCATATCCTGACAATGTTAGCTGGAAATAAAATTTTAGTACCTCTGGTAATAACGTGCAAGTCAGGCAGAAGACCAGGAGACAATTGTACACACGCACATATATACACTCTATACAAGCACCCTCCTACACCTCTGTTAAACTTTTAGTTAAACAATAATTAAAAAATAGGGTTTCTGCATTCTAGCACAGGTTTAAAAGTCTAAAAAACACTGCATTCAAAAACACATTCACTGTCTGATCCTAAAACTTCAAATCAAATCCAAAATGCCTCCCCATGCCCCTCTCTGCACGCGCTACTGTGTTCTTTATAGCTTTTAAATGGGGCTCCTTACAGACCACCACAGGGGGTCTGCAGCTAGCTCTGGGGTAAATGACAGCCATGTTGTGTTTATCAGAGTTAAAGTAAGAGAATGAATCTAAAATTCCAAACCTTATTGGCTACTTATTATACTCCAAAGCCAACATGCTAAAACCCTGTCCTGTTTAAGAAATATAAATGAAAATGTAGCAGAAAGTAAGAAAGAAAGAAAGATAGATGGATAGATGGATATTTTCTTTCCAAGGAATTTTATATTTGGCATTTGTTGAAGGCGTAACCTCTGTCACAACACTCCTAATGCAAAAACGACAAAACGTTAATTAACACTCATTGTTTAGAGATGGATAGATGGGTAGATGAATTTGTTTTATAATAAAAGAACGCAATGCTACTAATGAATATTTTTCAAGCTCCCTATCAATTTACTAATAGCTGATTAAAAAACTAATGTAGGAGGAACCTACTGTCGATTTAACTTGACTGTCTGCCACTGGTAGTAATTCTCACGTTCAGGGGTGCACCAAATGTGCGTCAAATGATCAATTGTCATGTAGCTGGTGACAGACGGACTACGAGAAAGGCAGATCAACCCGAAAGTCGAGTAATCGCCCCACTACGGAGTTATCCATTAATTCAGGGTTAAAGTCTATTTGCATTTAGACAAAGAGAGATCGTCCATCCATCACCGAGTCGAGGGTACGAAGGAGGGGTAAAATAGTTCTCTTGCAAATAAATCTGTTGCCCTCCGGGGTGCGTTTACATAGGTGTGAACTGCGACTGTTGGAAAGCCGAGAGTAATTCATTTGAAATGCGAAACCTCAACTCACACAATACTTTCCAAATAGCCTTGCCTCAGCTTTTCGGCAGCACCGTAAAGCTTTGGTTTATATAATTATTTAATATTATTACGATACAATGCCTAGATCGTTATACGGACAATAGTTAGAAATCTAATGTTATTAAAATACTTTCATTTCTCAGTGTGCTACTTGGTCTGTTGGACATTTACCAATATAGTTAATTAATGACTGTAGTTATTAAAGTATTAGTGCTTATGCCCAGTAAACTGTGTTGCAAACAAATAATTTACCAATTGTATCAACAATACTTCCAAAACATGGTCAAGCAGAACATCTGACCAAGACATTAACCACCATTATAAGCTCTCACCATTTAAAGAAGTAAGCCCTCGTGTTTTAAGGTGGACACGATATTAAGCTTCAAAGAAGAGTCAAGAGTTTTCTATGAAAAGAAAACAGAGACGTGACAAGTCCACATTTCATTCGCTTCGCATTGGGTCGTGCAAGTAATGAGCGCCCTTATTATTTACGGACAGGACAAGGTGTAATCTGGTATCTTTTATTTCCAAATTACGTTGCAGCACGATTCACCTCCCTTGTATTACAGAACAACCCCTCCGACAATGTTCCAACACTGTGCTTTTATTAGGTCTAAATAAAATTCTGGCACGGGCGGAATGCACATATAACGCGACAGTTGTTTGCGTCGATCGAGTCTGCTGATCCCCCTTAAATCTGCACTAGGTTTGGTGGGAATTCCATGTAACGATTTTTGCGCGGCTGGCCAAGGGCTCCCTCCCGTAGATCTAGCGGGTTTCCCCTCCCCCTCTCCACCTCAGCTGCTGGGTTGGGGAGGGGAGATCCCCTTGCACCACTCTTCTCCAACCCTGCTACCTAAAGGCGCCCGTGAATTTGCGTTAAGAATGGCGCGCCTCCGGTGCTCTTGCGCGTCTTCAAACCCCGCTGTGGAAATGGATGATGGTGCACATTCAATGGAAGCTATGCATCTGGGGATATGCAGCACGCATAACGTCCTGCGTTTCTTTGATACTTCTGTGTCGTTGTTGTGGAATACAGCAGTGAGGAAAATTACACAGCGGACTGTGTCGAACGTCTGGAACAGTGGAAGGGCTACATAGCTTACACAGTTTTGCCCAACTGCTCTTTTCCTTTAAAGCTTCCAGCGCAATGCATTGCACTCGGTACCGCGAACGATCTACACAGAGCAGCGCGCTCGTGCCGTCTCGTCCTGGAGCAGATAGTCGAGCTGCGCGCTCACAGATGTCGACTGTTTGTAAATGCGTCCAAATTGCGCTACTAGATCAGCCGCAGCGTTGCTGCGTCATAATGACCAACAAGAGACGGAAGAATTTGGCGCGAGTTTCGAATGTCGCTTCTGCTTTTTCTACTTTGTATGTTCACACAACAATAAAACCGTAAAGATAAGCGCGCAGATTAACGAGCTTTGACATTTTTCACGTTAGTTAAATTCGTCCTATTCACCCCGAGGATGTTTTGTGTGCCGGGAACGTCTCGTTGATCGCGTTGTCATTAAGGTGGGCTGTACAATTTTTTATTATTAAAATTGAAATACAAATCGCAGACGATGTATTTAAGCACACAGATAAATAACTGATTTAATGTTATGGAGGAACAAATGTTTGAAACTTCAGATGACTGAAGTTGGTGATGTAAGATGTGAGGCTAGGTCTTATTAATTCAAACAGCAGGACAAGTGACGTTACTTTTACGGTAATACGTAAAATCAATTTAAGTGATTTATCCATGTAATAATCTAGACCCATTGCATTGTATTTTTAAAAGGCTTTTAAATATTTGATCATCTGTATAAAAACACACAATACATTTACACCTTTCTTATTTACGTCTACTTGATAAGATTAAATACATTTTATGTTCAGTTTTTTAATATAGTACCTCCTGATCCGCATTAATATTCATATTCTACAGTTTTTAATGTAATTTATTTATTTATTTCATGCTTTAGCAATTGTACTGTGACTTTTAAAAAACAATACATATCATTTCACGTTTACAGCATATTTATATTTGTGAATACGTTTAGCGCAATTTATCTTTTTCTTTACTATTTTTATGTATAAAAATAAAACTTTTTGGTACAAAATATATTTTGTCGGTGACGTTTTTAAAAACCTAAGGAATTCAAAACATGGTGTTTGTGTGTTGGCGAAATTTAAATTTGGTTAGTGGTTGACACAAATAACACGAAAAGTATTTTTCATCGTGCGGTATGTGCCAATATTTTATGTTAGGCTATATTTGTTAACCTACGACAAATGCAAAAGTGTAACTCTATATCAACACTATTATTTAGGCCCAACGTAACTTACATATTTAGGTACAGCCTACATAGCCTTACATTTTAAATTCATTTTTTTACTTTATATTACTTTAATGTTATAATTTCTGTTTTCTTTTTAAAAAGTATTTTACATTTATCTGAAATCCTGCAGATATTTTTTTACAAGTAGGCTATTTATCCGTTTGGTCTAAATAACATACACATTGCTATAGCCATATAACTGAATGTAAAATTTGGGGTTTTGACGTTTTATAAATTTTTAAAGTCTGCATTAATTTTGTGTTATTTTTACAAAGAGTAATTCTTTAAATGATACATTTATCAATCCATTCTCTTCAATGATAAACAACATTTTAACCATTCGCTTTTATACAAACTTAACAAAAACAAGAAAACACGCAGACATAAAGAATATTTAATTTCGTGCATTTTCTTTTTTTGTGCAATTCACTCTGAAGTCTCAGAACAATACACGGAGCCCTGCAGCGAGCTAGTGACGAGTTTTTGTCAAGTTAATTCAAACTGACTGCAGCAGAAGGCGTTTTTATGAATACGATGACGGTGACGGCAGCAGTATATTCTTTGAGGGAAGAACTACATTTAAAATAAATCAAGACAGTCAATTTAAGGATTTTTGTGGCATTATGGTTAATGGAACGCTGTAATTCTCAATTACTCAATCTTTCTAAAATGGCCAGGCCAACTGTATGAGTTTCACACGTAAATGACCAACGATATGGAGGCCAAATAATAAATGCGATGCAACCAGTTGTCTTGATTTTTACACGACCAACGACACATCTGTGTTTTGTGGGCTTTCCAGACTGGCGTAGGTATAAAATGTCTATTAATTTATGCAGGCTACCGGCCGTGGCCCCTTATATAGTTCGTTCTATCAGTCCTTTCACTTAATTGACACTACATCGCATTTCCAAGTGTAATTTTAAGTATTTACAATACAAAACACATTTTTTCATATCCGGCAAAAAAATTCAAATAGGGTAATTCGACGATTTTACGTTAAAATACAGGCCTACGGGCCACATTTAGACAAGCCAAATGCCCAATATATTTATTTATTTTATAGGTTGTTTCTATTCTAGTAGACTGTTGACTGTTAACACGTGTATAAGACAGCAGAGGAGTTAATGTGTGACATTTCATATAGACCGAATCATATAACAGTCTGTTGTATAAGCGCACTACCGCTTTTGACTTTATGTAATGATCAACAATTCAAACTAAAAAACAAAAAAATGCTAATAAATTATACTAACTAATGATTATTCAACTTATAACGTTACTTAAAAAATACTTAATACTTTTTTCAGTTTTATGCAGTATAACTTTCCACATACTGTATCCTTTATTTAATAAACTCAATGTCCATTTGATGAATGCCCACTAAAAAGAGTTTAACAACTACTCGCTAACTTTACGAAACATTAAGCATAAAAACACGTAAATAAAAAAAACTACAACTTAAGCTGCTCACATGACGGTCTCGTAAATGTTACACAGCTTCGCTATACAGACACAACAACCAGCTGAACAAACTCTGCGTTCGTGTTTTTTTAAAACTTGCCTTCATTGGTAATTCTTTATAATACATTTCATTAAAGCATTGAGAGATATTACAGCATGCACTGCTCTGATGGTTTGGTAATGTAAATTCAGACTGATCGCGTATGTCATGAAACGTTGATTTATACGTTGTCATGAAAATGTAAAATTGATTCTACATGTGCTGCTGATCTGTTTGTTAATAATAACTATTATTAAAGCTAGTTTAAAAGTGCAATCTTTATATTTACACGTATTTCAGTGGGCCAACCGTCTGAAAGCAGACCATCTAAAGACGGAGAAGTGCAGCGTCAAGCGCCCTATAAAACGCTCAACTTCCACAGGAGACTCTCTCGCCCCCCTGAGGCAGCTTTATGCCTTATCCTTTGTGTCTGGGATGCCCAGCTGAGAACTAAATTTATCACTTCAGAAATGCTCTCTAAAATTCATGGATCTGTATGAAAAATTAGTGGCCAACGAAGGACAGCAATTGAAAGTAAAATTAAAGCTGAAAATCGTCAAGCTAAAACCTATTTAGGAAAAAAAACTTATTTAAGCCATAATATGTTGATATATTTGGATAAAACCAAATT
>JBAJNP010009628.1:0-17765 GCA_036877545.1 Yasuhikotakia modesta | reverse complement strand
CGGGGGGGGGGAGTCTTCTTCTAAAACTCTAGCCATGTTTTAGAAGAAGCTAAGAAAACAGAACACATTCTTTCTTTACCATAAATTTCTTTACCACTCTACACATTCTTTCTTCAGCGTAGAACAGTTTGAAGACTGTAAAGACTTGTGAGGTGGTAGTTATGTAATATGGTATAGTTATGTTTACTAGTACTCAGTGTTTAGGAAACATGTAGGAGTATCAAAGTGAGCAAACATCTGCGTTTCTTAGAACAGAGCTGAAGGTAACAGAGAAGAGACCTTTCATCTATGTGCTTCCTGCAACTGCGCAACACACGTAAACCCTGCAACAGTCCAGAAGTGTCATTAATTTATGTGGCAATAAAGACAACATGCAGTTTTTTGGTAAGAGGAGGACGTTTATGTAGGTCTGCAAGGCTGCTCTTTGTAAATGTCTGCTCTCTCTCTGTGCTGTCCTTCTGAGTGGACTTTCCCTTTTGCTGCACGAGTGAAGGCGTTACCTTGTGCCAGTTGAGCGCACGCTTTAACTTCCTGTCTTTATGTATCGTATTGTTCTCTTCATTTGAAAATGTGAGCCGATACCGTTATGAACCAATGCGCTTGTTATTATGAATAAAAAAGACCATGCCTCATCTTCATAACGGATTTGAAATCATTCTCAACTTATTTTTCATTGGGTGTAAAACCTGTTTAATATTATTGTAATTCAATAAGTTGTAGAATTTATAATCCATACAGTGACAGAAAACAGGCTTTTGTTTCTAAATCCAGCAATGGGTTAAAACTGACAGTCTGTGACACTGCTATACCGAGCCTATGGAGAAGACAGCTGGGTACTGAGAGAGACCCTCACACAGACAGACAAGAGAGAAACTGGGGGGTTTGTTCCACTTTCTATTTTTACCCCTCTGGCTGTAACATCTCCCCATTGAGTGGAAACACTGTGTTTCGTGCCTAACCCCAAAGTCCACTGGGACAGCTCACCTCATTCTCATCACCAGTGAAATGCATTCTGGGAAAAAACTGCTTCTCATAACACATTTTTTCTCTATTTCTGTACAGTAATGCATGAACTAGACGATCTCTGATGCCTTTATGTAAATGTGGGACTACTGCTCACCTGTTTGCTCACTTGTGTACCTTCACAAGAATTGCCTACATTGAGTGTGGGCGGGCTGTGAATTGTATGCTACTGCATGCAACAAAGTATTGCATGTTATGTCACAGCAGATATAATGATCAGAGCAGTAAGAATATACAAAAAAGACCAATTTAAGAACTTAAGAACAATGCATGTTCTGTGACAATATAAATACATCAAAACATTTAAAATGTGAGCAGTAACTTTAATGAGCTTTAAAAGTTGTTTTACTCTTTTGAGTGGGGGCAATATTAAGATTTCAGCCTTAACAGAACATTTGAACTTTCAAAATGACTGTTGCTGTTTTAGTTTAGAGGGTTTTTCTTGCCACAGTTTTCGGCAATGTAAAGTGAGATTGCAGTCACAGATTTATAATGAGGCTGACAGCTTCACTAAAGCTTGAGAAATGAAAGCCTCATAAATATGGTCTCACAATATAGGTTGTGGAATTTAGTCAAATTCAATGCATGATTCGGTTTATGGTGTATTGCTTCTGCAACAACAGGAAGTAGGATGTCCCAATTCACACTATGAACCAATTTCATTGTAAACAATCCAGCATGGTAGTTTCTGCAGTATTAAATGGTTAAGGAAAAGCACATACAAGTATTATACTTGTATATAAAAAAGTAAATACTTTTTTTTAAACTTTGCATTTATCTAAAATAACCCCTATAAATACAGTTCTGTGGCTTCATAGCATCTCTGCCTCATAATGAGATCCAAAACCACATCATTGTGTTGGCAGACTCTTCCCCAGAGACACTTGGACAGGAAGAGGAGGATGAGATGAAGGAGCCATGATGAAAAGGCACAGAGACAAAACACAAGAAATACATTTCATACAAAGACATCAGACCTATCCAAGTTATGATTACAATTCTTGGAAGAAATTGGCCAGAGATCACTTATTTTTGAAAGAATTACAAGAACACAATGTTTTGGCTTGGATTGGTCTTTAAATTTGTAACATGCAGTTCCTTGCAGAAGAAATAATAATAGCTTATACAGAAAAATGAAAGAGTTCAATCAGAATCACCAGAAAACTCCAAAGGTCCATAGTTTGATTTGCTCGTTTCTGTGAACACCAGCTTGTGCAACATGTGTTTATATATGTATGGACTGATACTGTCCATACACACACACACACACACACACACACACGCATAGGACGCATCCTTTTCTCTTAGACAAGACTTTAAAAGAAATGTCAAACCCTCCATCTGACCTCCTGTGGATTAATTATAAAATATACTGATAAAATTACCAGAAATATTCTCAGTTGCATTCTTTACATCTTTAGAAACTTAAGAAACTTTAGAAAAAAATAAACTAAAAATGCTTAAAACAATAACATTGTTTTACACACCACAGTCAGTACAGAAATTTCACTCACTTGTAACAGAGCCAAAGACACTGAAATCCTCAAGTCATGTTTTTACCACAGTCACGCACACATCTGCAGCGAGATGAGAGCTGGTTTCCTCTGCAGGGACCTCCTGCTCTCAATTCAGCATTTCCTTTGATAAGCAACTGCGCTACTTTTGCCTGAGTTCAGTTTCTTATTGATTGTTGAATGAACGTTAAATAATTGTTAGATGCTATCCATGTGTTTTATTAAAATGCACAATGGGATTCTAATGTCTTGAGAGCCCATGAATAAAAATGCTTCTATTACGCATTTGCTTCTATTAAACTTCTCTCTTTTAAAAGTTGCTTTCCTTTATATTATAAATCACATTATTAGCCATGTGATTTCAGTAAACAATTCATTATAACTGAATAATAGAATATACTTTTAGAATTATTAGAATATTAGTCTTTTAAATCTGACTGTAAATAAAAATCAGGAAAAAACATTACAAAAATATCTGTACATCTTCTACTTGAGAATCAATATAAGTGATAAGTGGTTAGCGTTAGCGCTACTGTGAACACATTTCTATTGCTACCACTTCTATTAGCATGCAAATGAGTATCCAAGACACAGAGAGAGCAACCTGAGACACATGTATGTCACTGTAGGGAAGTTTCTTGTAACATAATGACTAAATACTGTCACTATAATTACCTAGATATTATGAAGCCATATTATGTACATGCTGAAATCTGTAATGACTGGACAAGTGAACACTGAAAGATTTAAATGTTAAGACCAAATCTCAAAGCGCTAGAGGCAAAAATTGTGGGGAAAGAAAATGAGCAAAAAATATAATACAATTCTACATTTAAATTTTAATTTCTACCATAATTTAGCCACGATGAGCTGTCATGCTTATGTGTCAGCTTTTAATAATTCAGCATTAGGTTTAAATTATTAAATCTGGATTTAAAAAGTAGATATTGCATTTGAAAATTTAAAGACATGAAAAATGAAAGCAGCTGGGACTGTATGTATGATTAATGCTGCCTATTCTGACATTTGACACATATACAATCAATTTAATTACCTAAAAACTGCACTTCATCTTCAAGCTTCAATTGTCAACACACTAATAATATTTTACAAATTGCTAATTTCTGCAATCCCACCTTATAGTTTCAGACATGGTAAGAAAGTCCTGTCCTCACTACCAATCCTGTATTTTGAAAATCAGATTTGCAGCCTATTCAGTTTCTATAAATACATGAACAGAGTCCATCCATAACTGATAACTGCTGTTTGCTTTTGCAATAAAACAAACTGTTTAAACAAGTTTGCGTGTGTTATTGCTTTTCCAGAGTGGCATCATTTTTACTGCTTCCCTCAAGCCACGGCCTCTCTGTTTGCTCAGGATCACATGGACCTAACAGGTAATTGCTTTTACTTCAAGAAGAGAGCCATAGATTGAATAGTGGGTAGAATGTGAGAGAAAACTGAGGGAAAATTGTTTATTGGGAGAAATTCTGACACAGCAAGGAAAATATCAGTTAAGTTTCAGCTATAAGAATAATCTGAGGTAAATGAGCAATAAAGCAGTGTTCAGAGATGGAAGTTGGCTAGGTGAAGGAGAAGAGGTTTGAGACGGCGCGGCAGGCAGGCACTGACTCAGCTTGTGAGGGTGGGTGTTATAAACGAGGCTTTTAGTGGGACCTCATGGGGCGAAGGGAATAAAAACACTGACACCTTATCATTACACCCACCACTGACAGATATGTTATTACTGAGGGTGGAAGTAATTAAATGGAGCTGGCAAGTGAAGGAATGCAATTTGGGAATCGCTTTTGGACACCTTTTGGTCACCTGGTAGCAGCGGAGGCGATTCCCCCGTGGCGTGTAGCGTTGTGCTAGTGTGACACTTTCTGAAGTTGAGAAAGAAAAAGAAAAGCCAGTATGATGGTTTATGCACTGCTTTTGAGCTGTTGTGGTGCAGAAGGTTGGGCATTCGCTCCTGTGTGTACAAGAGCTGTTGGCTTGTGGGCATCTGGGTTTGAGTCTGGCCTGTGTTATGTCTGATCCTGTTTCTCATCTGCCACTCGTCCCCATTTTCTTGTCTGCCTCTGCTGTCCTACCAAAAGGCTAAAAAATAAATGAAAGAAAACTGTGCTGAGCATGCCTGTTTGATTTCCCTGTACTATCATGCATATTTAATATACTCCCATGTTTTTTAATAAGCATCTCTGCTTCCATAGAAGAATTGCAGTTTTTCTTTAAGGGCCTGAAAAGAAGAAGAATTATTGAGTTTTGCTGGCCCTGCTATTCTTAAATATCTGACCTTACAGAGATGATGGCTGTCTGAAAGCTGTCTGCTGCATGGAGGGACAAAAAGGCACATCTGATGATTGCATTAAATTATGACTAACATGTTTATCATGGCATCCCACAATCCTTTGTGTGTAATCCTGCAGACATAAGAATAAAAACTACACTGTTGGGGCTGTTGGCAAACGTACACATACACAGAAATGTCAATGTAACATTTGTGCTAAAATATATGTTGTAACCAGATTTTTTATTTTGTTATTATTTTAAGGTTACTTAGATTACGGTTTATTGTTTTGATCATCATGCCATAGAGGGGTCTACTCCTAACAGGTTCTCAAAACAGAGACACTATTTAAACTGCTCACTAATGTGCAGGTGTACAGTACATGTGTTCTGTAGATGGTGGCATGACAGGCATCATCTGTCACTTGCTGATGAAAACAGTTGTTTCATGGTGAAACAAACTTGCGATCAATGTGAAACTAAATTCCATCTATGATTAACCCTCTTGTGGGTTAATGTTTTCTATGTTCAGATAATTACTACAGCATTTCAAATTGTATGCCTAGTTTATAATGGAACAGGCATATTACACACATATATCAACAGATCATATCCTAAAACATTTTCTGTACCCTTTCTTCAATATTATTGATATATTTCAGCTACCCCTGTGCATACTGACACATCTGACACATCTTCTCCTTGTAAATACAGTACTAATGTGCTTAGAAAGCCTTTAGGGCTCATTTTTGAGGACTTCATTACCAGTCAAAGAAAGATTAAATCATCCAACTAAAATTCACTCACATTATTTACATGTTTTGCCACACAGAAAATACTGAGGAGGCTTCGGAGTTTAACACTCTCTGTTCCTGCTGCTACCAATCGATGTGATGCTCAGGTTTTCATGTAAATAAAGAGGAAATGACAGCAGTGAAAATTATGCTCACCTATCCAACCCCAATGACATCGCCTGGGTGACATCAGCAGATTACTGTCACCATAGCAATGGAACCCTCCCAGGGAATGTTACAGGGAATAAAGGGATTTGGAATGCTAGTAGACATCTCAACGGACAAAAGCATAATCGCATCCGGGGCGGAAAATGTGATACCTTTAGCCTCTTAACATTATTCTTCAAAATGACTCCAGACAGTTTATAATGACTTCATCTTCAATTAATTTTTATTGCTTTAAGCCAGTATTTTGCCATCTGACAGGGAGGATATACATACAGTATAATATAAGTGGTTTTCAAGGCATGGTTCATATTTCAAAGACAACAAACCTTGTAACTATCAAACTCAAACTATCATTCATTGTGTTTGATTAATTACACTGTGTTTGTCTATTGCTGTGTCTTAATTGACATTCAACTGTGTGATTTATGTTTTTTAGGTTGCCAACCAAACAGTTATTAGAATGTATTAAAAGTAAATTCAGTTTGTTCTTTACATGTTTTGCAGTGATTAAACACAAACAGTTAATTTTTGCGGCCAATTATGAGCATGCTGGCTTTCTGCCCTCCTTGTATCTCATTGTTTCAGTGGTTTTTAATTACAATCCTCTAGGACCTTTATTTTAACATCTAGAGGAAAAGAGAAGATGAGGGGTGATGTAAAATGATAAATTGGTAAATTGGTGTGGTTGCATTGACCTTTAGGTGCAAAATAACTGATGAAAAAGACCACTTCTGTTATATATGGAAAATAATGTAGTGCAGTTTCAATTTGTTACTGATATCACCTATCTACCTCACCTGCTGTATACTGCATGCAAGATGACCTTCATTCATTTCTCATCAAGTCTACATAATATCTAATGGAGTACATACAGGATAGAAATTTAAAGGCATAGGGCAAATTTAAGGTCAGGCTCATGGCGTTAGATGCCAAACCAACTCAAAGTGTTATGACAACCTTGGAAGAAACATTGTGAGATGATCTGTGCCTGTATAGATTGTGTTAGTATCAAGAGACACCACTCTGTCAAACACTACTGGATTGTCTGCATAAAATATAATAATCCAAAGGTAAACCTTCCTACAGTTTGCAAAGCAGAGCAACAACAAGAGGCAGATAGGAAAAAGCATGACCCTCTGTCCTTGTGTCTCTCAGACTGTGGAGCTGTTAAAGGAAAGCTGCCTGAGTTTGCAGCAAGATGTTCCAATTCTAAATCATTGGCATGCAGCAAGCAGCTCACTGCTCTGTGCAAAGCAATGATGAAATAAGAGCTAAAAATAGCAACCTCCCAGGATCCCCCTTTGCCAGCACTGTAAACACCTCATTCCTGAGACGGTCTTACTGCATCTGCAAGCCGGTACAAAACAAGTGTGCTTCTTTTTAAAGTGTGTTACAGCGTTACAGCAATGATTAATACACAGCAAAAACATATAATAAACAGTTTTGGAAAAATGGCAACACATCTGGCCACATTAGTAAACAATACAATGGTTTAAGGCTGTGATGTACATACCAACTCATGCAAACTTAGTAGTGCAATACCTTATAAATTACGACCCATTGCTTATTATGATAAATGCACGCAAAAAACTGACCTCCACATTACCTCTCACTGCTTTTTTTATTTTATAAATATTTATACATAGGCCCTACACTAAAATAGTACCAATAATACATATCAAAAGAATAAAAAGCAATTGTTTAGAAACACCATGAAACCATATGAAACATGTCATGCGAATAATGTGCAACGTCAACAATTTAACATCCGGTTTCAATTAAATCGCTGTTCACAAATAATATCTACCAGCAGCAACGTTTGTCCCTAGATTTAATGCGCAATAATTGCTAAAGAAGATACAGAGGGAAAGATAAAGACAAAGATAAAACAGTTAACCTACCCATATGAATTCAGTGTCCTCATCTCTTCTGCAGGAGTCGTGACTCCGGCTGTGTCTCAAACCCTAGTGACCTGCCTATCTAAGCAGCATTTCTGCGTATAACATCCATCTTTTTGAGTTAGATGAAATAAGTGTTTATACATTTGCACGATTTGGTACGCACCTTTATGTATGATGTCCCAAAAATGCTGCAAGCGAGCAAAATGCCGTGTGCTGTAGACAGCTTATAGATTTTGTGATACAGCCTCCATCCGCAGCTGAAATATGAACAAAGATCTATCAAATAAGCATGGACTTCGCTTTAACATACTGTAGGCTTGATAATACCATTATGTATTTGTTTTATTTACATAAAACTGACTGTTAACGGTGTTGTTCACTATTGTGTTAAACAGTTTAACCTAAATTTCAACGGTGGTTACATTTCAGGAACAGCTGTTAGTTGACGGACTGTTTAATGTTAATGCAGAGATAGCGGTAAGTTATTTAAGACCGCGCCATCCATGTTAGGAAAAACTACTTTAGAAAAGACTTTAACATCAGCTTTTCCTTAAACACGGACATCTTCCGTGTTTAATTCACTATTATATCTAAAACCTGTAGATTTAAAATATTTTTATATCAGTCATCCTTTTCCAACCATAATAATGTCTATAGGGATCCCTGCACTGTAACTTACGTATAACTGTACAATCACAGCATTTGTTAAGTGGATAGATGATCGTGGGGTTTTGGGTGTGAGATTTTGTTACGGACGTTTTGCTGTCAAGGTGGAAAAGACAAGAATATTGGTTTCCATGGCAATGATTTCTCATCCCTACGTCATCACACAGTCACTCTGGTAAATCCTTAACTCCAAGGTTATTGTTTGTAAAGCGGATCACGCTGCTTGCGTCTACAAATGCAAATTCAATTTCTGAAATAGGATTTATAAAACAAATGTCAGTCTAAGTCTTAAAATAGATCTGCAGTGATCTGTTTAATATCACACACACACGCTCTCACCTGTCTTTCTCAACGTTACTGGATGCTGGTCGTCAGAAATGTCTTCTGTACAGAAATACCTTGTGTGACCTTTGGACACAATGAATATTAAATGATTATTAAAATATCAAAGTCGGACAAAAATAATAATAACACCAAAATTAAGACAACAACAATGTAACTATTGACAATGCTGCCCTCCTTTGGTGAAAAATAATAAACAGATAAACTAAAAGGCACATTTCAGGAAAGTTTGTATCTAGAAACAAAACATGTTTTAATCTGTTGATAAAAACAATTGATGTTTGAAAATAGTTTTAAATTCCTGTTTGAAATAGTTTGAAACTCCTGTCAATCCCTGTTTCTCATTATGACAAAAGAGTGGGGAAGAGGAGATGTTATTAGGATTCAGAAGCTGCCTGTGTTTGTAACAGATTTATGACAGCACTAGGTGGGTCTTCTACCTCAGGCCGAGGCCCATAATTAATGTCCCAGCATGCTATTCTGTGCCAGGTGTACCATCAGTCGGTCTGTCATCACCCGCCTTCAACCAATTGGCCCATTTCATAACAAATCCTAATTCACCATAATGAATGATATTACTATGATATTGTTTAACAATTAAATGCCTCAATTATTTTTTTTTAATTCAACTGAGATGCAGGTAATACAAACAGACCATTTTAATAAAGCTGTGCATATTCTAAAGCATTATACTCTCCAAGGGTTAATAATATTGGTCTTTATAAAAATATTTTTTTTTACAAATGTATTAATTTAGATTCTATAATTTTAGACCACCGAAAATAAGTTGCAATGAACCTTCACCCTTTAAACTTTGTCTTATTTAGGTTATCATTTGTATTTTACAGTATTCAAGGCAAGCGCTATTAAAACCCTTTTTAATGGAGTACAGATGAGATCAGTCCTGCACCATCTACCCCCTCAAACTCTGTTGGCATTTCCTTACAAGGCAATTGTCATGTCTGGAAAGTTTATTTTTGCATTCTTTTCATTGGATTAAAGTAATTCCTTTCAGCTGGACCTGTAATAGTGACTCAGAGGTTTAAAAATAGTCGGCTGTGTGGGACTGAACAAAGTACATCTAAAAGCAATACGCAAAAGTGAAACTTCATTTACATGGTAAAGAATTAACTGCAAAGACAAAAGCCAGATTAACATTTTGTTTTAAACATCTGTTTTCATTTATTAGATTAGGCCAGAAGCAAAGCACAGAATTTGCCTCAGTTTTTCAGAATGATGTTTATACCACTTAATTTTAACATTAGTTATTATATAGATTTAAATGGATAGACAATTACATGTTATCACAGCTTTACATGTCAATTAACATACATTAAATGATGTTATAGATGTTATATATGGTTGTTTCCTAGAAGCATGTTTTGTATTTATATATCCCTGCCATCTTGAAGATGTCTCCATCTTTAAACAGTGTTATAACATTTCAGCAGGGGTGTGTCAGGATGACCTTGCAGTTCACAATCTCCGCTGCCAGGTAATTAACACCTGCACATGATTCGCTAACTTGTTAATTTAAAGCTGTGCATAATTACAGCTGTTAAATCAAAGATCTGCCCTCATCAACTGAAGTGACAAGAAAATCTAATAAAGTTTGTTTATCAATAGTGCTGGTGGTTTGTGTTAATGTACATGTATTCACCTTATACTCCCACAGGAACACAAAACCTTTACTGAGATTTCTTTGAGATCTTCAACCGTTTCTCCTTCACAGCAATATGTCAAAAATGAATCTGGTTATTTGATGCAACAGATTCTCCAAAGGCTCGAAAGAGGTTTCAGTAATGTCAGCTGAGCCTCACTCTGACTATTTGACCTGTGCTTCCCAATAGCAGTTTGTATCATTATACTGTACTCTAATTTTATTATTTATTTATTTTTACTGATGGACTTTTGCAAGAGACAAAAAACTTAATTTTAACTAAAAACTCAATTATGTCTGATCATTTTGTCTGAACATTCTGTATCATTACAGCATCTCTAAATTTCTACACAATCTTCTAAAATACTTAATGCTCTCTCTTTTGAAGACATTCATTCACTTTACAGAACTGACTGCGAGCCCTAAACAATAAAACAAACGTTAGACACATGACTGCCAGAGGAGGGTGCTGTCGGACTTACTGAAAGCACTTGCTCCACTGGCAGTACGTGAACTTTGTGAACTATCTTTTCATTCAATACTGGATGTCTATGGAGGAATCTGGATCAGCGGAGACCTGCTGTCCTGTGGGCCCATGGGTAGAAAGTGCTTGCTGGTGGCCTTTGTGTGGATAAAAACAATGTTGTTTCAGCATACACTTGTGTGTCTCTGACCTGCATCAGCATTGTGGACTCTGGGTATATGCTGGACTCTAACTGGCAAAACTCCTGACTCATCACTTTGGCCTGGACTATTGTATAGGGAGATTTACCAGAGTCTAGTAACCTAAAAACTATGTGCTCTATGTACCTATACAGACACACAAGCACTCAGTCCTTTTAACAAAGACACCTAAACATGTTTGGTGTTCATGTTCTTGTGAACTATTTAGGAAAAAACAAACAAAACAGAATTCCACACCCCAGATTCCAGTGTTGGTTTGGTCACAACCTGAGGAGACCATTTATCCAGGCCACCTATTTCTGTGTAGACCATTGTCCAATTTATTTGAATAAATAATTAAAATTATTTTAATTTAATTTTATACGTTTGCTACATTAAACATAAATGGATATGTTTTGGGTGATGTCTAGTTACTTCTGTCAATACCACAGGTGATAATTTTGTCATTGCTGTACTCTAGTTAGCAGAACACCTACAGAGGAAAGAACTGATTGATAGAACTGCAGCTGTTATGTGATGAAAATCAATAGATAGGACTAGCTTTAAAAGTTTTATGTTCCTGCCATTATTATTTTAATTATTGTTATTATTATTATTGTGTTCTTTAAATCATTGTGTTTGAGTGGAACAGAACATAACAGAAGCAGATGCTGATGTGATCTTCGTGTCATGTTTTAAAATGAAATACTTTGATCAAATACAGGAAATAGAAACGATCAGCTACACACGGAAACACCTAAAATTCCTGAACACGGCGAATAGAGCCGACAGCAGCTTGTGCGGCACTCCAGTCAGTGAAGCGTCGGTACTCGCCTTTCTCCAACAAATACTGACGTCCCCTGTAGTTGGGATGCTCGAAGAAAATCCAAGCTCCATCCAGAACGTTGCAGGAATGAATCTCACGGTGACGGAAGCGATCGTAGACTAATGGCCAGTCCTCAGTGCACTCCATAACCTGGCCCTGGTAGTCAGGACGCTCATATAGACGAACACGGAAAATGCCAGTATTCTACAAAAGAGAGGCAATGAAATACACCTGAACATTCACAACTGTAATAGATTATAGACAGATAAAATACATTTGTTTCATAAAGGCAGAAATAAATACAAGGATTATCAGTTTGTGGGATAATTAGATTGTTAGATGGTGTCCAGGTATTTTTGCACAAATTTATATCTATGGTTTCTTAAAATTATACTAAAATGGAAACTATACCATATGTTATTTAAATTTGTGATAGGTGCTAATGTGTGCCAATTAAAAAAAAACAGAAGACTGTTTGCTGCAGGGAAAGAAGGCCAACACAGCCTTCAATTCTGTCCAAATAACGACTTACATTTCGCACCATACGGCAGGACCTGATGGAGTCATTGAAGCCCATCCAGCGCTGGTAATCAGGATACTCTCCCCTGGTGAGCACATACTGGCATCCCATGAAGTTTGGACGCTCATACAAAACCCAGGAGCCGCTCTCAACTCGGACAGAGTTACAGCGGCTAAGGTGGGATGACAGCTCTGGGCAGTCCATGCTACACTCAAAGGAACGACCCTGGAAGTTTCTGTCCTCGTAAAACACAATCTGTACATTGAGACAATACACAGAAACACAAATAAACCGGAGGAAAAAGTTATCAATCTAGTTTGAAAGTAAATTGTCTTACTTTTCCCATTCTGTCCATGTTTGTGGTAAACTTCATTCCTCTTGATGCTGTGTACTGAAAGCAATGAGTGAGATTTATATGTTTCACATTGAATTGCTATGCCAGGCAAATCATTGTTATGACAACAGCTGATACTACGCTTGTATCTAGATTGTTCCTGCAGATTTATGCGGCGGCCATTGAATGAATCCCTGACCTTTTGGTCCAGCAATAGCTGATTCCAGAAAATATTTATTGGGCCAATTAAATTGTTGTACGACTGCTGATACTGCCAAAGTGAAAGCAGCATTGGCTACTAGCCACACGCACAAATTCTGTGAAGCGTAACACCCGCTTTATAATGAATTCATGCATGTATCTGTACACCCCACCCAGAACTTCATTTTAGAATTGTACAGTATGTTCACTTTAATTCCAACCTAACAAAGAAACTATTTGTGCTTTATAAAACTGTGATTCAATATCGCTTTTTTCTGTCAAGACAGCACTTGCATGTTAAGCAGTACAGAAGTTAAATTGTCACAATGCTATTGTGACATTCCCTTATTCAGTTTAACACAAAACAGTGACTGAAACCAGCTGCCATAACAACACAGCAGACACAGGCATAGATTTCAACAAGTAATGTCTGCATGTCCCTTTAGTTTTCTTTGTTGGACCTTGCAGAAGATTAATTGCTAACTATGATGCATATACTGTCAAATCGGCCAGCTGCTCCGTGTAAACTTATAGGCATTAAGATATTACAGACATAACAGTATGACTTTCTGTAGAGCTTCTTAGAAAGTATATGTATTGTAAAAAGAAATATACAAACGTAAACTCGACATAATTTGAAGAAACTTTGCTGCTGTCAACAGAAGCAATTTGTGACAGAAGTTTTACTACCAACTTAAGTCATCTGTCAGGACAAAAATAATACATTTCCAATTGTATTTGTTTTAAAGCATAAGACATGCATTGTTAACAAGAAATATCATTTAAACAAAATTGTGGTCTGTGATTTGAACCACATTCACTAGCTCTGTAAAATGTCTTTTTTAAAACTGGCCATTGCTCATTGTTCAAATACTGTATTATGCATCACATAAACATAAATAACATCACACAGACACTTTACAAGGAACGTGTTTTATAAGTTCTGTTTATGTGAACAGGAATGTGCAGTTAGTCAGCACTATGATAACTGATGTTCCTCATAATTAAACTTAAACTGTTTCTCTCATACTAAATGGGCAATGCTAGCAGTTAACTGCACTAGCTCTACCAGTTTCTGTACATTTAAATTTTTTTAACTTATTTTGAAAGAATATTTTACTGTCTAGTTGATTCTTCATATCTGCATGCAATTGCAAAATGCATTATAACACATAAAAAAATTGTTAAAGGTTCAATTATAGGCCTATGAATTTTGTTTAAATACAAATGGTCAGATCTCAAGTCTCAGGGTAAAATCTGCTCAGAGGTCTTGCAAAACTCCTGAGAATTTACTGAGTTACTGAGAAATTTTCTTCTTGGAGGAATTTAATAAATCTGGTGTCAGAATCATTCTCAGCAGAAGGATCAGAGAAATTGCTTTCTGAGAAACAACATCTGACACATTTATATGATCTGACACAATCATTGAATCCAATTCAATGGTGATAATCTGGATATTCCTTTAGGGGCAAGAACATACTGGTAGCCCATGCAGCATACACTTACATATATCATTCAATACTGTATTTTAAGCATGACATGAAACACTGATAGAACATTTGCAAATATGTTTGAGAACAATAGATAACAAAATTAACATCAAATCAGCAAAGAAGACCAGGGGCTTGGTGTTGATAGTTTGGTGTATGAAACACTGTGATAATAACTAGAGCAACTTAATACGTCTCTTATTATTTTTTTCTTTAAACTTTACAATACATTCATTTAAATCTCTGCAAATTACATAGTATCTTATATGTAGTTATTTAAAAAATATGTATGTAGCGACTTTAATGTTCACATTCTTTTCACTGTTGTGCATCTATCGGATTTTGACTCAGACAGAAGGAACAGTACAGGAGGTCTGTATTAGGTGTGGAGTATTGAAATACCTATAGATTAGGTATGTACCTATAGATTGGTCCAATGGTCCAGTTAACTGCCATGTTAGGAGGATGCAGAATGCTGCCATCATGGCTTGACTGGCTTCAATCTTTTGAGTCAACTACCTAAATGGAAGTTGCTGCAGATAGATAAATAACAATAATAATAATAATAATAGCATACCAATAAATAACAATAATAATAATAATAGCATTCTGCCTCATTTAAGTATCAAACATATTTTTATGTTTATTTTATATATTTTTATGTCCACTTTATTTTTAAAATAGTCAGTAACATCAGAACATTCTGAATAGAAACATTATTTCCACTTAAACTTTGGTGTAGTTACAGGAACTACCAGTAGGGGATAACTGCTGAGGCTTGCTTGCAAAACTTTCACCCTTTTTAGCAAGCAAAACAATCACTTTTTACATACATTAACATGTATTGTATTTTCCATCAGCAGTATAATAAACAAAGGCAGCTTAAACTGACATAATAATATAAAACTATGTTTTCAAATTGGTATGTCAGTAGTCTTTATTACTTCAATAACGTTTGTTAAGAAACCTATCATCAGACTTGATGATGCTTGCTCTCTCACACTCTATCTCTCTCTCTTTCGCTCTCGCTCACTCTGTATCTCTCTGTTTGCTTTTCATTGCAGGCTGTGATTGCACAATTTAAATTAACAGAAATCACAGACCTGCTTGTTCATCAGGTTCCAGGCTATTTGAATGACAAAAACCATTATCAGCCTATAAAGTATAAAAGCCAGTCAGACAGATAGTAGCTGGACAGAATCCCACGAACACTAGCAAACATGGGAAAGGTGCGTAACGGGTGGGCTTGATCCAATACAGCAGAGCTGTCAGAACATCCACATTTAACCTTTATTAAATGATTGTATTTAGATTATTATGCTTTTCATAAGTAACATTTACTGCATGCATAAGGTCAAGAACTATTACAATGTTTTCTGTCTGTTAGATCATCTTCTACGAGGACAGGAACTTCCAGGGTCGCTCTTATGAGTGCAGCAGCGACTGCTCCGACATGTCTACCTACCTCAGCCGCTGTAACTCCTGCAGAGTGGAAAGCGGCTGCTTTGTGGTCTATGACCGTCCCAACTTCATGGGGAACCAGTTCTTCATGAGGAGAGGCGAGTACGCCGATTATATGCGCATGGGAATGAGCGATGGCATCAGGTCCTGTCGTATGGTTCCGCAGGTAAATTAGAAACATAGTAATGCTAGTCATTGTAAATGGTATGTTAAAGATGTAAAACTGAATTTGTTGATTTTTCATACCTAACAGTACAGAGGACCCTACAGAATGAGAGTCTATGAGAGGGAGAACTTTGGAGGCCAGATGTACGAGTTAACTGATGACTGTGACTCCTTCATGGATCGCTACCGCATGTCCGACTGTCAGTCTTGCCACGTTATGGAGGGTCACTGGCTCATGTATGAGCAGCCCCACTTTAGAGGCAGGATGATGTACTGCAGGCCTGGAGAGTACAGGAGCTTCAGGGACATGGGATACAGTAACGTCAGGTTCAGCTCTGTTAGAAGAATCATGGACTTGTGTTAAAGTCACAGTCTGAAAAAAGAAATAATAATATAAGCATAAAAATAAAATGATCACAAACATTTCTGTTGTTGTGGCTTAATTTCAGTCACTACAAGTTTACTAATAAGTGCAAAAATGCCAAATATATAACAACAATGGAAAAAAAATGTACACTTTATTTATACTTCTTCTATTAAATGTTTAGTTATGAATAGATGAAGTTATGAATAAAATAAATGATTATGATGACTTTTTAACAACTAATTTTTCCGGTTATGATACTGATATCTCAGTGTTTATGCATAACTAATACTGTAACATTGAGGTTTGAAAATGTACTCAATATAAACAATGACACATACATCTTAGGTTAGAAAGCAATTTATTAAATAGGTTTTGCTTTTTTTTGTTTGAATAGCTTTAAAGAGTAGCCTTAAAATGGGTGCATTAAGGGTGTACTTACACTAGGCACTCTGAACCGGGCCCAAGCGCATTTGAACCCCAAAGCCTGGAATATTTGTCCTGCACGATTGCTCCGAAATGTGCCTGGGTGCAGTTTGTTTAACCACTTAAAAAGGTAGGCCTGCTTCACATGTACAGTGATCAGAAACACATAAGTGAAAAGTAAACAAATATCTTTTAAACAAATATCTGCATTGTGATCAATTGAAACTTTAAGTGCAGGTGTCAGTGCCGGTCACCCAGTGTTAGAACATCAAGCCCAATAGTAACTGTTCAGAGAGAAGATTGTAGGAAATCTATATATCCACAGGAAACAGGGAAACACACAAGTGTTTCCCTATTTCCTATTACCTCCAACATTATTATCAAATACTGACCATCAATCACTGACTGTTTATTGTCTGGTGTAGAATGACATTCACTTTCCACCAGACAATGTCCAAATTCTTCATAAAATCTCAAGATCGTTTACATTATGTCTTAATTTGTGGTTAAAGCAAGTCAGTTAAGACCACATTTAACATTTATTTTTTAACAATATTAGAAATTAGAAAATTATTAAACTTATATGAACCCATATACTGACCACATATTAACAATACAAAATTAACAAACTGTAAAAGCATGAGCATAAGACAGCAAAATAGTACAAACAAAAGCATGTATTTATTTAAAAGTGGAAAATACTAAACTGAACTGAACACTAATCTGAATTGAACACAATAATGTTCACTGAGTCAAAGGGGGAGAGAAAGGTCTTCTGAAACACAACTGACAGAAAATTACACAAACATATTGGTCCTATGATGGCCTCTATTCCAACATGCACAGTCAGGAATTGACTAACAATAGAGGCTGTGTAGTCTTTAGTCTTGGTCTAGTATAAATGTACGAGTGACAGCAGCCGTTAACAAGCAAAACCAGCTTCAACTTCTTTGTG